>CBVK0100794851.1:0-14028 GCA_900067695.1 Picea abies | reverse complement strand
CCCTCACCACCGTTAAAGGTAGAACAGTCAAGGGGGTCTGGAATTTGTTGTCCACCATCGATCTACACACCGCTAGATTAGTCGTTGATCTTAGCATGCTCTTTATTCTCTGGGAGAAAACCAAAAATGTGCAGTGCAGACTTAGGATATTTCCCTTGTTGTGGGTTTTTCGTTGCTCCCCTTTGCTTTTTGTCACCAAGTGGTTAGGAAACATATCTCAAACATCAAAATCATGGATTTTTATTGAAGATCAAGCATATTTATTGAAGGAAAAACTAGCTGGCCTATGTCCTATCCTACCTAACTACACATTTAGCCCAAATTAAACTATTGGACTAAGAAATTCCTCTACCTGGGGCCATTTGACCAAGTTTAAGCGGTTTGGTCAAATTTATTCACTAACTATCCTAACTACCTGGCTAAGATTAAACAATTTAGCCAGGCTTATTCACTAAACCTATCGATATAAATTCAAAGGACTTGGCCATGTTTAAACTGTGTGGATCAAGTCATTATTATTGCATGGGTCTTTTATCCATTTTCTTTTATGCCCTCTTTTATTCTTTTTCTTTTTCTTTCTTTTCTTTTCTTTTTTCTTTTCTTTTCTTTTTTCTTTCTTTTCATTTCTTTTTGAAAATAATTTGCAGGAATGAAATATTATTTGAAAGACAACATACATCAATAGTGAAAATTTTCCAGTCACCAAATGATCCTATAAATTATAGGGTTATAACAACGACTCCACATGGGGATGGTACTTTTCTTGTGAAGTGCCAAGAACCTGCTTTCTTATGTCTGTAAAAGTTTCCTCCATTGCTTTATTGCTTCTATCCATTTTATTTATTTATTTTGGGAACTTGGTGGCATTGGTCAATGGCTTAGGGCCTTCTCTGCAAGCTTCAACCACCCGATCAATATCACCTACACAAAACTTGAATCAAAAGAGAAATGGTATGTACACTGAATATGGATTTATGAGATCCCTATTGGGGAGGCAAACAATGCTTCAACATTCTGCCATTAATTAGTCCACCTGGCAGGTCTGTTCCATCAATGTTTTTTAGCAAGAATTTTTTATTTCCTCTAAATGCCTGAATGGTGTAAGGGCCTTTCCATAGGCTATCGAATTTTCCATGCTTACCCTTGTCCTCATTTCTAGAATCCCATTTCCGAACTAGGTTGCCTAACTCAAAATCATCTTCTTTAGTCCTTCTGTCAAAAATCGTTTTGATGTTCTCCTAGATGACCTGAGTTTTTTTGTAGACTTCCTCTATATATTGCATTAAGTGGATCATTTGATTTATCCTCCTTTGGACATCATTTGGCTCTACCTGCACTTCCTGCAATAGATTCATGACAGGGACACCTAAGGAAAGGGGGGAAAATGCTTGAGTACCATACACCAATTGGTATGGAGACATGCCAATTGATCTTTTGGTGCTTATTCTATCAGCCCAAAGCACGAAAACCAACTTATTATGCCATGATTTTTCATTTTCTTGCAATGTTTTCCTGAGAATGTTCACGAGAGTTTTGTTTGAGGACTTATCTAGCCCATTTCCTTGAGGATAATAAGTTGTTGAGTGTCCAAAAGTAATGTGGTATTGACTGCAAAAATCTATGTCTTTTGGATCTGAAGGCTGCTGCATTGTCATCTATAATTTTTCTGGGGCATCGAAAATGAGACAAGATATTAGTTTCTAAAAATTTAATGATAACATAGTCAATAGCTTGTCTGCATGACACAACCTCGATCCACTTGGTGAAGTAGTCTGTGGTCGTGAGGATCCACTTATGTTGGCCAGAGGAGGATGGATGTATTTCTCCAATAAATTATAAACTCCATTGTTGGAAAGGGGCTTCAACTAATATGGGTTTCATGGGGAGAGGCAACAACTTCATTTTACCTTCGAAGACCTGGCATTTATGACAAGAAGTAACTTTTTTGTGAACATCAGCAAACAATGTAGGCCAGTAGAAACCCTCTCTTAAAATCTTGTTAGTTGTGGTCTTCCAACTCAGATGTCCACCATAGTATTTTGCATGGAAATCCTGCAAAACTTTGTCAACTTTGTCTTTCAACAAGGAATTAAGAAAAATACCACTAGGATCTTTCCAATAGAGATTACCTTCTAGAATACAAAATTTTAATGCTTTCAGTTTGACAAATATGGCTTTGGTCTTAGTTAAACCAAGAGGAGCTTGTAAGTTGTGAAGTTAAAAAATAAGGTCTGTGTACCAATGCGAGTTTAAGAATACCTCCTTAACATTTGGAGTAGCATGCTCTTCCTGTTCATCAATTGCAGCCAAAAAATTAATATCTAGAGCATGAAAATTAGATCTAGCCTTTAGTTTGGCCAAACCCTGTCCTTTGATTAGTTTAGTAGGTTTTATTTCAATGTCATATTCCAGAATAACTGCAATCCATTTTCCTCTCCTACCATCTAGATTATCCTGAGTCAGGATATCCTTTACCATTGCGTTTGAAACGTATGCAATTGTGTGAGAATGGAGAATATAGACTCTAAAATCCTTTATGGCCTTTACCAGGGAAAAAACTTATTTCTCCATTATATTGTAGTTCAATGCAACGTCTCTCAAAGATTTACTGAAAAATGCTATGGGTTGTTCGTACCCTTCACTGTTTTTCTACAACAACACTAGAGCTATGGTGTGTTCCGATGCAAAAGAGAAAAGAGAAAAGTCTTTGGTATAATCTAGGCTAATCAGAACTGGGGCTTGGGTGAGTGCATGTTTCACCTGCTCAAATGACTGTTTGGATTCAATGTTCCATCTGATTTTTGTGTCTTTTTTCAACATATTAGTGATGTTCCTAAGAAGTTTAGCCAATTTGGGTATGAACCTTCTAAGTAAATTTATTTTTCCAATGAATGATTGTAACTCTTTGATGTTCCTAGGGTGTTCCACCTTCTGGATGGATTCTATCTTCCTGGGATCTATTTTAATTCCATATTTAGATATTATGTGTCCCAACAGTTTTCCTTCCTCTAAACCGAACAAAGACTTCTTTGGGTTCAACAAAATATCGAATTTTCTTCACTTCTCGAACACGCGTCTGAGATGCTGCAAGTGTTTTTCGTTGGATTGGGAGTATATAGTCACATCATCCAGATATATGACTATAAATCTTCCTAGTTCGTCCATAAAAGCAATATCCATTTCTCTTTGAAAAGTGGCACCAATATTCATTAAGCCAAAGGGAATCTTCGCATACATGAAGGTTCCCCAGGGTGTGGTAAATGTTGACTTCTCTTGATCTTCTGGGTGGACAAGGACTTGGTTGTAGCCCGAGAAACCATCTAGTAAGGAGATCCTACTAGCCCCAACTACCTTTTGCAAAATGTGGTCCATTTTGGGCAATGGGTAATTGTCTTTGAGGGATACTTTGTTCATATTTCTGAAATCTATGCAAAGTCTGATCTCACCAGTTTTCTTCTTGGTAGGAACTAGGTTAGAAACCCATTTGGAAAATCTCAAGGGGACTATAATTTTTGCATCATACATCTTTTTGATTTTTTTCTCTATTAGGGGAAGCAACTTGGGATTGATTCTCCTAAGTTTCTTCCTAAAAGGTTTGTGTTCTTCTTTTATGGGAATCCAATGTTGTATGATACTTGTGTCATAGTATTTTAAGTCCTCATAACCCCAGGCAAAAACATCTACATATTCCTTAAAAAGTTCAATTTGCGTTTTTGCTCAAGGGGCAGAGATTTAGAAAGTTTTATCATCTTGGGTTTTTATTTTGTTCCTATGTTGCACTCTTCTACCTCTTTACCACTAGCTTCATTTTTTGGTTTTTTGGCTACATCGTTAAAATCAAACAAGTCTTCCAGCGGAACTAAACCTCTAGGTAACACATTATTTTTCAATTGTAGAATATCAGAATCTATTTCATTTTCATTAAATTCATCTGCATCTACTTTATTTTCATTCAAAACTTTGGAATCTACGTTATTTACACTACCACTTTCAAAAAAAAGTTTATTTACAATCTCATCATCATTTTCTAAATCTATGTTTGTACATTCGAAGTCATTCTTTTTTTTTTACAAGAACGGTTATGTTGCATTAGGCGGCATTCTGGCAAGCCAGAATCAGAAAGTTACAAATCTGAAGAAGGTTGGTGACCTCTAACAGTGCTGCCAACCTTCTTGTGAATGTCTTGGGAAACCAATCCCATATGCTTCTGGAGCTAATTCGAGAAAATGACAAAAATTGCATACATGAGTAAATTCTCACAAACTGTGAGCACAGTAGAAGACAGAAGCAAAGCATTAACCCAAGGGGGGTGGAATTTTCCTCTTAAAGAAGGGATCCAACTTTTTCTGAGAGCCTGAAGAAATGTTGGAGGCCACCTCCTTTTCTTTGTGCGCTTTGTTGGTCTTTCATCCTCGGGTAAGGGGTGGAGAAAGAACTGAATTGTCTTTAGGTTCAGAAGTTTCCACAGAATCGCTAGAGGGGACTGAACCAGTCAGACCTGCAGAGGCAGAGGGATCTGGATATGAAGCCCGAAATTCTCTCGCTGCTACTGGGCCTGGGGGGATGGATTCCGGAAGGCTTTCATATTCTGGAGGATCTTCCTTCACTGTTGTTTCTTCTAGATCTAGGGCTTCATCTTCCTTCAGCGCATCAAAGTTGTTTTTATTTTCTAGAGTTGCCTCTACTGAATGAGTGGCCTTCAGATCCTGGGGTAGCGGATCCTTTCACCTTGGTTGCCTTCATCGGTTAGATACTGGCTGAAAATCATCTTCTTTGACTGGTCTCGGCTCCTCAGACACTTTGGGGCAGATTTTTGTGAAATGACCATATGCATGGCACCGGAGGCACTTAAAAGGGATCTGCTCGTAGTCCAGCTCTTGGATATGGCACCATTCCCCCAGGGAGAGATTAATGGCTTTCGGTAGGCATTTCTCAAGGTTAACCTCAACACAAATATGAGCACAGGTAAACTATTCCCCTTTTGGTTCCACACTGTCCAGGAAATGCCCAAGCTTGTTTCCAATGTCCTCCAGAGAGATTTTCCCCCAGAGATGCAAGGGGAGGTGAGGCAGCCTAACCCAAACTGGGGCTGCAGTGATCTTGGCTCTGGGATTGAAGTCAAGAGTCCAGGGGGCTAAGAACAGCCCTCTCAACCCCATGAAATAGGGTCCAGATCTGAAAACTAGATCACGGTCCTCTTTCCTTGAGAAACTAAAGATAAAAAAACCCCTACCTACTGCACACTGAGTAACTCTTCCCTGTATCAGCGGCTTCCATCGTTCATCAATCCATGCCTCCACCATTTTGGGGCTAGGCCATAACCCTGTAAACTTTCTGATGAGGGCCTTTTCTACCAGAAAGAGGGCAAGGTTGCAAGGCTCCTCTGGAGATAGCTCCAGAGAAGGGATCTCCTCCATCTTCTTAAAAAACTTAGACGAAAGAGAAGGCTTGGATTTAGGTCCTGTCGAGCGGACTAACGCTTTGAATACTTCCAAAGGATCTTCTTCATTCTCGGCAATTGGATTTGGAGCCATCTTGGCAGGGCGACGACCACTAGAGGCTACCACTGCTCCAGATCGCATGCACGCAGGAGGGACGCGTTGGAAACGCCGAGTCGCGCCCTGTATGCAGAGAGAGCGATGGGAACCTAGATCGGCAGCTACAAACGAAGCTCAACGCCCCTGCAAATGAAAATCAGAGTGGTGGCGGCTAGGGTTTGGGCCCTAGCCGCATTGACATTCCGTCTCGTTCCATATCGCCTTCTCCCATTCATATGTTATTAACAAGTTATGGTCTACGTTATATTCGAAGTCATTCTTACACTGTAGGAAATATTCAATTTGATCATCATTTCCAAATACCTGTCAGTATCTAATGTTGTCAGGAATGGTTGGTCTACACTTCAACTCCATTATGTACTTGTGAGTGGGATGGAAAGGAATTTTACAGGTAGCTGTTGATGTATCCATCCTGTCTACGAGTATGTTTTTTCCTCTAGGCATTACCTGCAAGTCGATTTCAATAAAGCATTGAAGGGCATCCAAAAAAACATTCCTATAGGCTCTAAGTCTAGGATGTTTAGCTGCATACTCACCTTTGATTTGCTTGATAATCAATTCAGAATCACCCCTTACCATTATCTGTTTGGCACCAACTTTCTTCAATAGTTTCAGGCCGAGAATCAAAGCTTCGTACTCAACTATGTTGTTAGTTCATTGGAAATTCAGTTTGTAGGAATGGCTCTCTGAATACCTTGATATATGATTGTGTAACCAAACTCTAGATCTATCTCCCTCTTTTCTCACTACACCATCGAAATTCATGCTCCAAAAATCTATTGGCAGTTCCTCACTTTCCACACTTTCAACCTTTCTTGCCTCAATGATTTCTCTATTCTCTTTCGAATCATGCATATCATCTTCCAGCTGAGCGATTTGTTCTTCCAAATCACCATCATTGTAAAGGATGAAAGAATCTAGATCAAAGTGTGCAGAGTATAGTGGGTAGTTGTGTGGCTTTTCCTGACTACTGACCATATACTTCATCAGGATTTCTCTGTACAGTCTCCTCTGTTGTCCAAATACTGTGATGGTGGCGTAGGACATATCTAGCTGCAGGGTTCCTTTCAGCTTAGCTCCCCATGATCTTGACAGTAACATACCATATTTTGGGAGAATATCTGCAACTACTATATCCATTACCATACTCTTTGCTGGGATTTGAGCTAGGGTGATGCATAAGTCTTTAATCAGGCCTATACATTTGACCTTTCTAGATTCAAATGAATGGAAATCCTTGTAGGTTCCGGTGACCTCAAGTCCCAACTTTTTCATCACATCTTTGGGAATCAAGTTGTGAGAGGCACCCGAATCCAACATAACATTGTGTAATATCAAGTCATGGATATTTAGGCTGATGTAAAAATTTGCCACGACACCATTATCGGTTTGACCATCGACTTCAGGAACAAACAAGAGCTCTGGTCAGTCATCAACAAGATTTACAGTGTCTGAGTGATTTACAGATCCAACATTCAAAGACTTATTTCCTATCTTAGGTTCAATGCTTAAATATTTAATCACCTGCGACCTGTAAGCATTCTTGTTCATCAACTCAGAGAGGGGAATGGGAATCTTCAATTTAGCTAGTTCCCCTTCAAGGCTGAAATAGGTGGAAACTTTGCTTAGGGTCTGTGCCTTTTCTTTATCTATCAGAACTCTATGGATAGGTGCCCTTGGTTGAATGGTTGATGAAAATTTAGTCTGATTTTCTCTTTGTATAATTTATAGAGTTTTTTGTGTAGGAGATTCAACATTATTTCTCTCAGGGACTTTCTTGGGAGAGTTTTTTGAGGTTTTCTTAGTTTCAACTATTCTCTTTGTTTCAGTAGCCTTCTTTGTTTCAATAGCCTTCTGTGGAGGGTTTTCATTTTCCCTCTTTCTCCTCAGGTTATACTGCCTATGGACCTCCACTATAGCATTCTCAAAGGCCTATTGTTCTGTTTCTTCTACTTCCTCATCGACCTCTGTTTGTGAAAGGAGAAATATCTCATGCTCTTCCTGGGTAAGAAAGATGGATTCATCATCATGAACTCCCATGAGGTTTATATAAGTGTCATAAAACTCCTTGATTACCTCCTCCCCATCATCAACGTAATTCTCCTGGAGGGGTGGTCTAATCTGTTGATCAGGCCCCCACTATTCTCTTTGATCTCTAGGATCTCTCTGTTGGATCTAGGGTAGATTTCTTCTCAAGTTTGGGTTTCGAATTTGAGGAGCATCTTGGTTCTCCCTAGGTGGGTTTATTTCCATTATAGTGAGTCTCTCCATCATTTTCTCCATAGCTCTGGATAAAGAATCTAGTTTTGCACATGATGAGGAAGTAGAAGGCTCTTCCTTGATGGTGACCCTCCTTTTTGTTCTCTTCCTGGCCCTTCTAGCCAAGAGATTTGCTTCCACACTAATGACGATTTTCTGCATGTCTTCAAGAGTAGAAGAGTTTCTTATCCTTAACTGATACAACATGTCAGCATCAAATCCATCGGGGAATTTTATCAATGCCATACCTTGAGGTGGTTTGATATCAACTGGAATTGCATTGTATAGGTTATTGAAAAGGGTGCAGTAATCCTACATTGTCTCTCCTTGGTTCCTTTTGATATTCTCATATTCTGATAAGATCTGAAGAGGATTCTTATTTACCTTCCACCTGTCAAGGAAACTTCGATGAAAAGTAGCAATATCAGTTATGGAAGCAACATGTAAGGTTTTGAACCACTTTTTTACTTCTCCAGTCAAACTCTGTGAAAATAATATCATCTGCACATCAACTTCATCTACTTCCTGTAAATCAAAATAATCATTCATTTTGTCAACATGTTTTTGTGCATTTAGAGGACCAATACTATCATATTGAGGGAGTCTGGTTTGATAATCCCGAGGCATAGCATGTAAAGGAGCAACCAACACCAATGGAGCATATATTGCTTCCATGATTAGTGGAGGACATTGAACAACAACCTGTGTGATTAGAGGTTAGGTGACAGAAGCTATGGAAGATGAGGGGTTGGGAGGAGGTGAATGAACCGGTTTAGGTTTAACATAAGCTGAAACAATAGTCGAGGCATAAACTTTGACCGACTGCTGAAAGTGAGCTTTTTCTAAGGCTTGATCAAGATTCACAACTAGATCTTCTAGCTTGTCAAATTCTTGGAGGGATCGTTGATCAACTTCAGCTCTGGGAGAAAGTATTTCAGGGGTCCTGGGTTGAAGGATGGCTTGATCTAGAACTGTTTCACTTACAAAGCTGACATATTTTGTTATAAAAAGGCTTTGTTCAAAAGATATGTTAAACTCGAGATCTTGAAGGGAAACCAACTTCTCTGGGAGAGAAGGGGACCTATGAAGTGGACTGTGACTCCCAAAACCCTCTGCAGTGTTTTTCTTTCTGAGTAATTTTTCAGGATTGTCTATTGCTATTGTAGGTTCTGGATATGGATGAGATCTAGTGAAAACTCTTTTAGGAGCCATAATTTTGATTTTTATTTTTATTTTTAGAAACTTTTAACTAATATATACAAACTTTAACAACCTCTGAACATTATCTCTATATAAGTTTACATTTTTACAATTCGTTAAGAAAAAAAAAATTCTTAGTCTAGGGGAAAGAAATTGTAGGATATATAAAGTTTGTTTAGTTCCCCAGTATGGTCGCCAATTATGTTATCACTCTGCAAATTCCCAGAGGTTGTTGAAATGAAGAAGAAATTTACCAGCGATAACTTTATCCAACCACTTCGAAACTGGGATCTAGCCCTGCCAGTTTCAGAGAGGGATCTCTCTATAAGATTTAACATTGTTTCAAAATTAAGATATTAGGCTAGTTAAAATAAATAGGACTGAGTTGTTTGTTTTTATAAAATGGCTGAAATGTCTCTTATGCATCCATTGCGCTATGGGGTTTGTTTTATAAAATTTGAGACCGACTAATAGATTTTAAAAGGTATTCTCACAAGGCAGGATAATGCAACTATTGGATTCTTTAGCATAAAAATGATGTAAAGCAGAGAAGATGAGATAATCAATCATAACCAAGAAGCATTTAAGAATTTATTAATTATAACATCAAAAGAAAACATTTAGATCATTTAATCAGAAATAGAGTATACGAGGATAAATTCTGCAACTTTCACTACTTTCAATTGATCAGATTTAGAAAAACAAAATGAGTACTGAGAGAGATAAACATTCAACAAAGAGGAGAAAAATTCACCAACAGATAACACGCAAGAATCCTGTGAAACATCCATTTTATTACTGGTAGATCTCTGATAAAAATTACAGTGCTTACAGCTTGCTTGGGCATAAAGATCAACCCTCAATACTTCTAAGTTCGAAGTATTTATAATAAAAATTACAAACAACCCTATCATTAATGATCAGGAAGTGGTGGAATATAGATCTAACTAACTAGATAACAAGATGCAAAAACATAGGAAATGATGATGATGATCTGTTGTATCGTTCATCCTGATTTTGGGGAAGGTCGTTGGTTAATCATCTACGTGACTTTGGCTGCTGTGTTTGCTAACTTGGATGAGTCCCTCATCCTTACTCAATCAATTCTCACATCTCATCCCATCTTTAATTACTAGGGATGGTAACTTTCAATAGCCGGCGGTAGATTTCGTCCATCTAGGTATACTTGGCAAAAGTCGGCTTGGTGAGGAAAATATATTTGAATTTATGCTGAATACTGAGGGCCAGCTGCAAAGTCTCTAGGAACGCCTTGCCTGTGATACTACCATGTATTCCGGGAAACTTGGAACTGTACTGTCCACCGTGGCAATCTTCTGCTTGTAGTCGGAAAGGGTCATTAGCTTATCGTTTAGAACCAGCATACCAGGAAGACCTTTCTTCTGCAACACCTCAATCTTGTTGAATAATATTTGGACCCCAATATCCATGTTTTGGGATTTCTCCTCTAGCTGCAACATTAATCCTCGTTTGGTCAGAACTCTTTTGATCTCGAGGATAGTTTATGTTCTATCTTCAACTTTCAGGTCTTCCATCTCTTCCCTAGTTTTTGAATTCAGAAACTTAATGATTTCATTAGCTTCTGTGGGAATTTCACCCAACTCTCCTTTTATTTTGTTGACGGCCTACCTAATCCTTAGCACTAGTTCATTTTGCTCGAACATGTTTTTCACCATGGGCCATATTTCGTTTATGGATTTAGAGATATCCATCCAAATGTTCTCCTTAGCCTCTGCTAGTGTTTTGCCTCCCACTGTTTGTTTCTGAAGCTGTTGTATTTCCTTCTTGAGATTTTTCGATGCTTGCCTCTCAATGTTGTAGCTTTTCTAGTAGGAAGAATTAAGCTCTTGGAGATTCTCAACCTCCTTTTTCAATCTGCTGATTTTTGCTCCTTGCAGGGTCATCTCCTCCATTGATTTTTCTAGCTCTACAGATTTTTCCAGGGCTATCAGTGGGGTGGATGATGGAATTTTTGTTGTAGTGGTCATTGATACAGTTTTTTTGCTAAATCCTGCGAGAGGAAATGCACTCAGAGGAATGAATTCCATAGGTGTTGATTGTTCCTTCTCCTTCAACAACCTTTCCAACTCTGCCTCCATTTCCTTTATCTGTGCATTCAGTTCCATGATTAGCTTTAGCAATTCCTCTTTCACCCCTTCTATCTCAATTATCTCTTTGGCCTGTGAATCTTATGTAGATGGAAATTTTAGTTGCTTCCTCAGAGATGCAATGTCATCATTCATTTTCTTGAGAAACTCCTCAGCTGCTTCACATTTGAGGGGTCATAACCAATCTTGAGCACCAACTCTTCTAAGGATTTTATCCTATTGTCCTTTGCGAAAAGGAATATTTTCTCCAGTTTCAATTGGGTCTGAACATTGTTCAGGGAGACCTGTAATCTCACAATAGTAGTGGAAGCGTGGGCCAATGTGGAGAATACCATTTCTTCAGTCTGCCTGTGCAGATCCATCTGGTCAGTTGGATGAACTTGTTTAGCATCAAATTCAAGAGTTGAACTTTTTTAGTCAATGATCTCTTTGGGTTGAGGCACTCGTGCTTACAGAAATGCCATGTGCATTATTCCATTCTCTATATCAAAAGTTGATAATAGTTTGTGTTGAGATGTGGACGTTTGCCTCCAGAACTGAGCATAGGTGTTGTTGGTTGGCATCTGGTTTTTCTTCTTAATCAAATCATATTTTTCAAAAATGCTCAGCTTTACAGATCATTGTGGAGGTTGAGTGATCATAGTGGTATTGGTATACTTCTTTGAGGAATAAGTAGACATCATTTGATGACTTCTTGAAAGAAGTGGTGTACATTATCCCTCGACTACCTTGGTAGACTAGGTCTCTCCCTCTCTAGACCTGTGAGTAGTGCAGGTGGTTTTAGGCCTTTTAATGTATACCTGAAAATCCTCTGCTGACAATTCAATGACTAAAGGAGAGACCTCATTCCTTGGTCTTTTCTCCTTTGGTACCTGTGGAGTGGTAGTCTATGAAATCATGGTTAAGGGAGACTATTGTTCAGTGTCTTCCAGGGTGTTCACCTCCCACTCTATCTAGTTCACATATTTCTCAATATCTGGTTTGAGTGTGTGAGGATATGGAGAGATTTTGTTCTTCAATATCATTTCTACAATGATCCCACACGAATCATAGTGCCAAGAGAAAATGGTACTAAATTTCATTTCCTTTAATAATTTGTCTGCCTCTTCCCCAACAGCTCGACTATTGTAGATAAAAGGTCCTATCTTCCCTTTGATTCTCATCTATTGTTTCTTATTCAGAGATACAAAATGTATATCATCTAAATTGATCATTTGTCTAATAAACTCCAGGGAAAATATCCTGACAGGAAAGTATGTGGGTAGTTTGTATGGAGATAACTCACACCCGTATACCCTAATTTCTATGTGATTTTGATAGACCTACCAATCTCTAGTCTTGGAAAGGTCTGAGAGGTGTAAGACTCTATGGAACTCCTCATTTATCCTCGACTCTAGTCTACCACTGAGCACGCTCACCATGGGATGGTAAAAATTCTCAACAAACTGTTTGAAATCAAACTCTGTGGAATTTCTTCTAAGCAGCAAAGTCCAAGAGGTTACAGCATGTGGTTTGTCGTCCTGGTCCATTTTTTTCATAGGGAAAGAGAGCCTATTTGCTTGAAAGAAGGTGAACATGTAGGCCGGTATAGAAGAGTACCAGAACATACCCTCCATGGAGAATTTGAATAGTTGATCGTGGATGTTCTTGACCAGAAAGGTGCTCTAATCGAACTGGATGGTGGCCTTTTCCTCAGTAGAAAACATGGATAGGAAACCCAATATGGGTTCATCCACCCATTTGTTTGAAAAATAGCCAAGCAAACAACATAATGATGAAATAATTTGGTTGCCCGTTTCTGAAAATATGGAGGAGTGGTAAGGGGGATTTTTCTTGGAGAATTAGACATCTTGGGGGAGGAACAACTCAAAAATCTATGCTCTTTGGGGAAAAGACTGGTTCTAGTACATTTATGTCAGAATTTCAATGGTGAGGGGAGAACTAAATTCGGCTCTAGGTATCTGCATCATTAGATAGATGGACTCAGGTGTGATGGAGAAAAGAGTTTCTCCAAAAGATGATACTATGGCTCTCTGATCAGAGAGGTAATGCGCTTGGCATTTGAGGGATAAATATGGAAAATGGTGGACTTGGGGAAATAGATACAGAGGAAGATTTGACTCCCAGAGCCCAATCTATCGCTTTGATCTATGAAGGTATCTTTAAACCATGTCTGAAATTCCACGAATTCGAATTCGCACCTAGTCTCTGTGACCAGGTAATCTTTATCAGCTAATGGAATCTGGTCAAGATTGACAGGAGGTGGGAGGAAAGGATTTTCCTCGACTTATGATCTTTTGGATTTTGGCGCCATTGATTCAATAGGTACCTGCACATTGAAACAAAACGTTAGTAGGCAATGGCTATGGCTGGGTTACTGGTTGAAAAGGTTAGGAAAAAGAGCTTTATGGTGCATAGAGATTATGAGCAGTGTGTGAATGGCGAAAACAGGGTTAAAATTGAGTAAACGAGTATCCGTTGGGTGTGGGGAACAAGTTAGCAGACTAATGGGTATGTTAGCCTGTAATAAATGGCCAACGGATCACTCGAGGCATGAGGTGGCAGGTGGAAGATGGGTGACGGGTGTACCAGGATGACATGGAGGGTGGTGATTGGAAGATAAGTGAGTGAGACATGACCTATAACAGGTGAATGGAGGGGACAAGCTGACAGAGTTATGAGATGGTACTTGTAAGGAGGGGTAGTGGGATGTGACGTCATGAGGTGGCGGTGGTATAAGAATACCGGTATGGCGGTATGTCAGAAGGGGGATTTGACAGTAACTAGTTTGGAGTGAGGGGGTCTGACACCATATGCCATTGACACATTAGGATGAGGCCCACTAAGAAAAACCACCCATATCGGACCCCCCCCCCCCCCAAAAC
>CBVK0100794849.1:0-11102 GCA_900067695.1 Picea abies | reverse complement strand
TCTCTCTCTCGATCAGTATCCCAACTCTCACAAGTAAAACCAATCAAACTCTCTACATCATAACCTTATTGATAACCCATGTGATCCATTCCTCCTCTCATCCATTTGTTTTATAGAATTTTCTCAGTGACAACTTGCGATTTGCACATTTAATTCAATTTTTTTTTAAATTTAATTAGGAATTATTCCCCCCATACACTTGTCATTCATTCCCTTAGTTGTAGCAATAAATCCACAATTTAATTTAATTAAAAGTCAATTTCCTTCACCTATCATAAAATCACTCATAAAATCCCTCCTAGTTGTCCCTTTATTCCCTTTATTTCCCATTTATGATAGGCGCCTTTCTAAAACAGAGTTGAGTTAAAGTAGGAATCTTCTCTAGTTATACTATATTCTATATACCTTTCTATGTTTACACACTCTTATATGCTTCATTCCTTTCTTATTTTAATTTCTCATTTGGTATTTACTTGCACGATGTGTATTAAATCACTCTTTAGATTCGTTTTAATTTTTATTCATTTCTTTAATTGATTTACTTCACCCCTCATTATTCAATTTATAAATTGGTTTTTAGTCTTCTCACTAATATTAGACTTAGGATTAGTTACATTTTTATTTGCAAGAGCTTAGACCCTTAGAGATTACAATTAATAAATTCATTCTTTTGTTAATTAATTAATTAATTCGGCAGGTGCTTGATATTTCATAAGGTTTAACATTTGCTCAAAGTTTTCTAGGCCACCTAGATTCATTGACTTATTTTTTTTAAATATTGTGATGTTACCTTCAAGAAGCACTCCGTACTCCAAGGGTGCCACTAATCTTTCTATCAAATTTTAATTACATGATGTTCCCTTCAAGACACACTACATGCTCCAAGGGTGTCACTCTCCTTTGACTGGTTTTGGTAGTTTTCCAACCCTTCGATTCAATACTCCATTCAGGCAACCTTGTGAGAGACTAAGGGCCTGTAAGGAATAAGGACCCTACCTTATTGTGTTCCCTTTATAATCTTTGTCAGTGATTGTCTCAGTATTCTCTCATGACATCATCGATCTATTGAACTAGGTAATCACTAACCTACAATTCGATCCATGGTGAGAGTGCTAGTAGGATGTGACATGGGTGCTGGCACACCTCTCCTTGAATATCTGGTTGTTGTGCATGGCCCCTTTACTCCTTAAGTGAGTTATATTAGCATGAAATCATCAGCCTGCATCCATCATTGAAACACTATCAATGATCCATAAACAACATCATAATATACATGATCATATGTCACATATGCATAAAGGAAATGCTCAAACCAATACAATACACTCCCTAACTCGATCTAGAGTCCAAGGAGGTCCATTGATTCTATCGACATCCTCAATTTTTCAAGTGTCCTTCCCACTCAGGGGAAACTCCTCAATAAAATTTGTCAATACATAGATATCCAATAACATAACATCATAATCCATCAACATCATCATAATAATCCATAAGAGAAACAAACAAAATATACTGAAACTGGATCACTTGCATGAAAGTGTCCTCAGGGAATAATTCAATAGCATGTGCTCACAAGAGTGGGATGTTACATACACCCCTCTTGTTTTAAACTTGGTCCTGAATTTTTAAATTAGATAAATGTAGTAAATAAAGCATTTGACAAGATCTAAAAGTCTAACTATCAAATAAATATGGAAATTGTTGGTGCATATCATATGCATCCTCCCAGGTAGTTGAATGTGGGCTATAATTTTCCTAAATGACCTTGACCTCATCGACTTTTCAACATTGTAACTATCGAATGCGATGGTCTAGAATGTGGATTGGGTCCACCATGAGTGCACCCTTTTCTGACACCTGGAAGGAACTCATGTCAATCACATTTGTATGATCACTAACACAATGTCTCAAAACAGATACATGAAAAACATCATGCATACGCCTCAAAGAATCAGGCAAGGCTAGTCGATAAGACATAGGCCATTTCTTTTCCACAACTTTGAAAGGTCCCACAAAACTAGCAAAGATTTTAGAACAATTTCCAAACCTGATCGAACTCTTGTGTGTTTCACCCACAAGAATACTCGATCAACATCTTCATAACTATGGTCAATGCGATGCGCATCGACATAACTCTTATACTAATGTTGTGCTTCTTTAATCCTTTGTATTATTGTTTTCAATTGTTCTTCCATTTCTTGGATCACTTCTAGTTCTACCATGACCCTATCCTCAAGTCAATCACATATCAAAGGTGTCTGACAAGATCACTCGTAAATAAACTTAAATGTTTCCATCCTAATGGTGCTTTGATAGTTGTTGTCATACGCAAATTCTACCAGTGGCAAGAACTCTTCCCAATGCTTCTGCTAGTCCATCACGTACATACACAACATATCTTCCAATATTTGGTTCATTATTTCTATCTACCCGTCTTTCTATGGGTGATACATGCTACTAAATTTAAGTTGGTTCCCCAAGGCCTCCTTGAAACTAGTCAAAAATCATCTTGTAAACACCGATTCTTGATCGGATATGATCCTTTTAGCAATGCCCTGCAATATCACAATCTTGTTGATAAAAAATCTAGTTATGTATGGCACCTAATATGTCACACACAGGGATAAAATGTGCACTCTTCATCAGAGTGTCAACTACCAAATAAATCGAGTCATGCCTCTTTGCTATTAGTGACATTCCAACAATATAGTCCATCTAAATGATCTCCCATTTCGATTTTGGAATAGCGTGTTCCTATAATAATCTTGTCAGTTGTCTATGTTCATCCTTCACTTGCTAACATTCTAGACATATCGCCACGTAGTTAACTATGTCATCCTTCATTCCTTTCCAAAAGAATAAGGGCTTAAGCTATGCCCTCATCTTCGTGACTCCAGGATGATCCATGTACACTGCTCTATGAGATTCTTTTAAGATCAAAATCCTCAATTCGTAGCTAGGTTGTATGTAAATATGGTTATTATACCTAATAAATCCATCATTTTCCAAAGTATATCCTTCAAACCTAGGTACCAACATGGTGTCTCGTCCGATATTTTCCTTAACCTCTTTATACCAGTGATATTCACATTTTATAGTTAGAATATTTTTTCAAAGATTCGTCTGAAGAGGTATTACCAAAAATATGCATTGTCTCCTACTTAATGCACATGCCACTCTAATCATTGTTCCTTTTATGTAGGTAATCTCAAAATTGTACTTGCTAAATAGTTCTGACCAATGCCTTTGTCGCACATTCAAGTCACATTCCATAAGAATGTGTTTCATACCACAATGGTCTATTTTTAGTTCAAATTTGTGTCCAATTAGGTAGTGTCTCCAAACTCTTAGTGAATACACAATGGTCAATAACTCCAAATCATGTGTCATATAGTTTTCCTCATGCTTTCTTAATTTCCTATAGATGTAAGCGATCACTCGACCGTCTTGCATCAAGAATCGGCCTAAGCCTTCCTTGTATGCGTATGTGCATAGCAAGAAGTCCTTGTCCATGTCAGGGAATTTTAGTATTGACGTTATTGTCAATAGATCATTGAGCCTTTGAAATGATTTTGCGCATTTCTAGGGCCATACAAACTTCTTGTTTTGTTTTTTTCTGCAATTCCGTAATCGGATTTTCTATCTTGAAAAAAACTTTGACGAACCGTCAATAATATCCTACTAAACGCATGAAGCTACATACTTGAGGTATGTTCATCGATGCAGGACATTTCCAAATTTCCTTGACCTTTTCTAGATCCACAAACATTCCTTCATTGGAGATAACATACCCAAAATAATCAATCCTCGATTGATAAAAAGAGCATGTGGATAGTTTCTCATATCATTTGTTCTCTTGTAAACACTTTATTACCAAGCACAAATTTTTTTTTTCTTACTTCATCCAAGAATATATCAATATGTCATCAATGAATACTTGAAAAAATGTGTTCAAGTATGTGTGAAACACCCCATTCATCAAGATCATGAATACCCCTGGGGCGTTTTTCAATCCAAATGGTAAAATAGTAAACTCGTAATTCCCAAGCCTCATCTTGAATGCGGTCTTAGTAATTTTTTCCTCCTTCATCTGTAATTGGTGATATCTTGATCTCAAATCAATCTTTGAAAACATCGTCGCACCTTTCATTTGGTAAAACAAATCATCTATTCTCGACAACAAATGTTGATTCTTGATGGTTTCCTTTCTCAATTGATGATAGTCAATACAAAGTCTCCATGACTCATCCTTATTTTGTATGAAAATAACAGGGGTATCCCAAGGTGACAAACTTGGATGTATAATTCCTAGGTCCAACAACTCCTTCAGTTGCATTTTCAACTCCTGTAACTCAAAGGACGATATCCAATAAGGTGTTCTTGCTATCGGTTCGATACTAGGTTTTAATTCGATGGTAAATTCCATCTCTCTTTTGGGTGACAAAATTGGTAACTCTTTTGGGAACATGTCCGCAAACTCTCGTACTACCATAAGGTTTTCTAATCCTTCCACGATGCCCTTGTCATTCAACGGTAGGATTTCATATAGATTGGATCCCTTGTGCATGCTATTCTATAGTTGTAGGAAAGAAATGAACCTTAAGTAAACTCCATGGTTTCTTCCTACAATCACTCGTCTTTTCCCCTCATCATCAATCAAACTCAACCATTTCATCTTATAGTTGAGTATCGCATCATGCGATTCCAAGCAGTCCATATCGATCATGACGTCATAATATCCTAATATCATGATGTAAAGGTTTGCCTTAGTTACAAAATCTCTCAAGTTGAGGCTACAATTTGTAACCTTTCCTCCAACCTTCAACTTGTTACCCAAAGCCATTTCCATGTAGCTAAACTCATCATGTTCGACTTCCTTTACTTTATTTATTTTTAGCACTGCTCCAGAAATAAATCTCTCTATAGCACCAAGATCTATGAAAATACTAAATATATGGAAATGATGGTACCTGATGTCTCAATAATAGTATATTGGTGCTCGGCCTGGGGGTTATTCACTGTTGCATGAATCTGGTGGTCCTTGCCCAAATCTCCAACTGTAGTGTGTGCGGATGACCCAAATTCTCTGGCCCTGTCAATTGGATATTCTCACTTGTAATGTGGCTCTCCACATGTCCAAAATTCCATCTTAGGTCGAGTACTTCAGGTCCCCAAAGTAGAAGTTGTTGGTCTGCCAACCCGAAACCCTGGTTTGTTCTGTTGAATAGGCCTAAAGTGTTACTATTGTGGATGATTCTTTTGCTAGTTTTGTGGTCCTCTGTAGGGATTTTTTTGTTGAGGATATGGTTTCCATGGTGTCCTTAACATGGATCCTCTCGGAGTACCTCGAAACCCTTATGAATTCCTAGTTGGTGTCTAATGCTGCTGTGCACCAGATGTCCCATTTCCTGTAGGTCTCGCAGGAGTCTTGTTCTAACCCCCTATAATCAAATATTCCTTAGCTATGAGAGCCTTATGGACTACATTGTGCAACATCTAATGCATTAAGATCCTCACTTTCGCATGAATGCTTTGAACACAAAATTGTTGACCTTAAGATTCTCTGTGTTCAGATGTGGAGCATACCTAAGAAGCTCCATGAATCGTGCCTCATACTGGGGCACTGTATGATCTCCCTATTGTAAGGTGTTGAACTCATTGAGTTGGGTCTCAGTGAATTCCTCTGACAAATGCCTCTCGCAGAACCGTTCCTCGAATAGTTCCCATGATACGCCTTCAACGACCATGTTCATTTGTGGTAGGACTATCTTCCACAATTGAAGAGTGCTCCCTTTCAACTGAAAGACCGCCATGAAGAGTTGTAGTCATGAAGTGAGAATCACATCACCATGTTCTCCAACCATGCCTCGAAAACTAGGACATCCGTGGCACCCATGAAATCGAGAAACATGACCTTCTTGAGTTCTCTGTGAATGTTGCTAGTACCGACTGGGGTGTGCGGTGGTCCTTTCGGGGGTACATGTACCCTGGACTCATCTCTGTCTATTCAATTAATCAATTCCTCTTACATCCCCTGAAAGGACATCATCAACCCAACCACATCCCCCATAAAAAATTTCTCTTGTCCAATGACTTTTTTTCCCCTTTGGGGTTAGACCCCTCTGGCATGGATGTTACTGGAGGCATCACACCTCCTCCCCTAGAACCATGTCCTCTTCTTCTGTAGAGTCCTCTAACCATGACTACCCCTAGGGGCACAATTCAACTTAGTTAGTGATAATTTATAAATCAAGGGTTTGATACATTTGAAGGTGTAATGATCCCAAGTCATGGGCTTGAACCTGCTCTGATACCATATGTAGCGATCCCCTCCGTTACAACTAGGAAAAGTGTAGAACAATAGGTAATTTTTTTTTCTGTTTAAACATTAAGAATTTAGCATCAACACATAATTTAGGCAGTGCATAATCAAATGAAATCATAATTAAAGAATTACAAGAGACTCACCGTCATGATCAAATGATATTGCAACCAATGCATCAACATAGTTAGTAATGACACATAATCAACACATAATCACATATAGATAACAAGAATCATAAATGGCGATGTAAGAAAAACTCATCATGATCAATTGGAATCATCAATGCTTTTAATTGCTCAACTCATCACATGAATATAACATAAGATAACATAAGGATAATATAAGGATAACATAGTAATAACATAAAAATGACATAAGGATGGCATAAATATATTACCCGAACAACCTACCCTATAAGGTTAGGACCTCCAAAACACATAAGAAACACTCAAGTCAAGGATTCATCCGATTGGTTTTGACCATTTAAGGTGTCAGGGCTGGAGACTTTTCTAAAGAACAAGTAGGTGTCTATATCACACTAACACACTCAAGTCCAAAACCAACTAGCTAAATTGACAAGATCAACTATAATCAATTTTATAAATCAATCAATCCTAATCATGGATTAAACATGGCGCAAGAGTACTAAATCACATAAATCATCATATACCAACATTACTTCAAGGGACAAGATTAAGCAATTTCACAATTGATCATACATCAACATTTAATTTCAAGACACAAGATTATCTAATTACTAAATCTTTTTTACATCGACAATATTGCAAGGCGGATTAAATCCAATTACTTAATCATTTACTCAACAACAATAAATGAAGCAAGAGTAAATAAACTTTAAAGAATCATACATCAACATAAAAAATGGTGCAAGAGTATTATCAAGCTTATTTTCATGGCACAAGGATGTCTAACTACTTAACTAGTCATACATCAATATTAAATTCATGGCGAAAGTAAACTGATAACTTAATCATTCATCAATCATTAAATATTCATTGCGCAAGAGAAAACTATCGATTTGTTTCATGGCGCAACAAAATCTATCTACTCAATCAATCATACATCAATTTAATGGATGGAAGAGTAAATTATTACACATCTTGTCATACATTAGCGTTATTCATGGCACAAAAATGATATAATTACTTAAGTGGTCACACCTTAACCTTAATCTAGGCACGTAAGTAAATTTATTTACTTGTTTTATCACGCTTCAACATTATTTCAAGCGCCAACATAAATCTATAGCTTTGTTCCTTGAATTTATTCCGGAGGATCGAAGTTTTTTTTTTAAAACGGGAGGTAAGAAATAATAAAAACATTGAGCCTATATGTCAGATATAAAACATTTAATAAACCATTTAAAAAAACAAAAACATATAATAAACTCTCTCTCTCTCTCTCTCTATATATATATATATATATATATATATATATATCAGATATCAATTACACCATTTAACAAAAGCTAATTATATGGCATAAAAAGGGGGGCGGATTGAAAGCTTGTCGCAATAAAAATGCACCACTTCAAAGATAAAATCAACACATCATGAATATTGGTAGACTTAAACACATGATGATTTTAAGGGCATATGAGCATGAATGTGAGGATTAAGTAATGACTATTGATATGGAAGGTCATGCTTAACCAACTTAGAAAGCACAACCCCCATTTTTTTTTGAAAATGTAGATATAATTTAGGGGAAAATCACAACTACAGTTAAGGAAAAACCAGTCACTCTTTAAGGAAAATTGCGGAGAATATAAAGTAAAATAAATAGAGAGATAATTTAGGTGGAACGCATGCTAAAAACCACCAGGTAGGAACTCTAAATATGGATGAATTTGAATGCCATACACTGAGATGATTCAAGAAATTGAAACTCCAAAAGGGTCATGATTTTTTGGGATAAATCCTAGGCGAAAAATGCAAAGAGGAAACTAATGTATGAAATATCTAGCAAGAGGAAGGCACAGAGCTCAGGCTCATCCAAAAAATGAAGAGTAAAAATAAGTTATGAATTCATTGATCAAGGAAAAGGCTCAGATATCAGGCTCATCCCCAACACAGAGTAAAAGGAAGTCATGAAATTGTTGAGGAAGGAAAAGGAACAGAGCTCAGGCTCGTCGCCAACCCAAATTAAAAGGAAGTCATGAAATTATTGAGAAAGGAGGTTCACTCAAATCTTTGGATTTCATAAAAATGCAAGGAATATAAGAATAAAAATGTTGAGAAATGGAGGTCAACTCAAAGCTTCGGCTCTCATAAAAACACAGGGACTATAATAAAAAAAAAACGTTGAGAAAGTTATCCTCTTAGAATGATTAGGATAGCAAGAAGACAAACACATAGAAAATTTATCCACTCAGATTTGAAAATCGCAGTGCATTACATGTATAACATAAAACGCAGTGTTAAAATCACAATATTATAACATGTAGAAAATTGTTGGGAAAGAGGAAGGCTCAGAAATCTGTCTCTTCCTAAAAAACATAGAGTAAAAAGTATAAATTCACTAAGTAAGAAGGGTGGCTCAGAGCTGAGCCTCTTCATAAAACGCAGTGTAAAACATGTAGAAAATCGTTGGGCAAGAGGGATAATAAATTCACAGAGATCTTATGAAATTAGCAGAGGATTTAAATCCATTAAACAATTGAAGAGTTTATGTTCAATTCACATAGGGAAAAAGAAACTCGTAGAGATCTTATGAACTTAAAAAAACCATTTTATTCTAAATCCATGTTACAAAAACTGCATGGACCATCTATATTCTAATGACATCTCACAGAAAAAAAACAATGTTGGAACCAATTTCCATTCAACGAAGTTAAAGATTGTACAACTTCAATTTGAATACAATACAATTCTCAATAAAATACCATAGCTGATGAAGAGAAGTTGAAGATGTTATCTTGCACTTGTGATCTGTCTAGTTCCCTACTTTTTAACTGTGAAGACTTCACCGGTACCTCCCATCCAACTCTAAGAGTACTCTTCGTCCCCCATATCTCCCTGAGCCGCAAAGGGGCCATGCACAAACACAACCAAAATCCTCTAGATCCCATCTTGGCTCACAAGGTAGAGCCACCACTCTCTCTCTCAAGTTGGGTATCCCAAATCTCACAAGTAAAACCAGTCATATTTTCTACAACATACCCTTACTCATAACCCATCACTAATACATATGAACAAATTTTCCACAGTTTTTCATTGCTATTGCAACACATATTGATCTCACTTTCCATGAATCCAAACAATATTTTTTGTGGAAATTTTTACGTCGCTATATCCACGCACTAATATTATTCGTGGAAACAACGATGAAATTAGGCCACCACATGTTATCATCCTGATAATTTCATGTTAATTTTTTATGTTCAGATCATTGTAATTACAACAAACTATCATTGGTAGACTGACAGACATACATCGGAATGATGGAATCCCATAGAAAATATTTAACCGGTTTCCGTGAATGTTCGTCGCTATAGGGACATAAGTTCATGGCAAGAAAAAGAGATGTATACCTTCTTGTGATGAACATGCATCGCTATAGAGATGACAAAGCGTGGAAATAGCGATGAAGTCCTATTGCAGAGTAGAAAACCCACCAATATCTTGTGATGCAGATGCCATACTTGCTACGAAGATGAGTCGCTATAGCGACAAATTTTTTATGTTTAAAAAAAAATGGATAGTTTTCTAGTCTCATATGATTGAATGGGTAACTCAAATATTTCAAATTACTATTGTCCACATTTATCCCTGATATGATAAGATGAATAATAGTCTCCTTGTTCAATATAGAAATGAAAATATCATAGAAAAGAGGGGCTTTTTCATTCCCTTGAGTGGGACCTACTCAAGGTATCTACAATAACCCTTGTTGAAAAATAAGTTCTCAAAAATGTAGTCTCATTATTAAGAAATTTAATTCATGGAAACAATGTGTCCTCTACAACTTGAATTCACTATCATAATTATGAATGTATTATTCCAAAGACAAAATAGAATATACTTGAATTCATCCTATCTCCTACTTATAATAAAATATCACAAACAACCCTTCAATCAATCCTTGATGGAAGGGAACTTGTCTCTAGGATCCCTAGAATCAAGGATCCTTGTTTCAAAGGAAAAATTTCCCTCCTTAATTCAAATTCCCTCAATCAAAAAATCAAATGAGCATCTGTCTTATTGAGTGACTTGAGTTGTTTGAATTTTTTTGTCCCTTAGAGATTAGAGAGGGGGAATAATCCCCCTCCTCTCTCATGTGGAATTTGATGGAGACCACCATTTTGACCTACTTGTACCAATCTGTAGATAAAAACCTCAAGCATGCTTAAATTCATATAAAATAGAAATTAAGCCAACGTATATCACATAAACTCATCAACTCAATTACTCATAGAATTCAATATCCATAACCGAAGATGTTTCATATTCACCATCTTATTTTTACAATTATTGTAGGCTTTAGTCCACAAAAGGCCATATCATCTACAATATGGGCCTCAAGATCCCATCATTTAGTGATCCATCAACAATTTATATCATACTCTTTGAATTAGGAAATTAGAAAGTTCAACATGGTGATTTTTAGAGTGCTCAAATCGTCTCAAATGTTTTGGTTTGATATTATTTGATTTGAAAATGATGGTCATTGGCCTATTGTTATGATTTATTTGGGTCACCTTTACCCATATGCATCTTGTTGGCTAGTTATTGATCATTGAGCAAGTTTTCATTTC
>CBVK0100794846.1:0-17672 GCA_900067695.1 Picea abies | reverse complement strand
GACTCAGTCAATCATGAACTCTTTCAATATTAGATGGAAACTAGATGGAAGTAAGAAAATTGACTGTCATTAAACAAGAATTTTCACCTATAGATGAATAACCAGGGAAAACCAGTGCTTCATCAAAACTTTACAACAAGGAACTTAGATCTACCAATGATATGAACAAAAATGGCAAAAATGCCTACATATACTCAGATTGGCTCGAACTGTCTTAGACAGAGTCATGTCATGAGATCAATTATTGATGTTGAGGAGTTTCTTTGTCAGGATGTGCATGCAAACATTGGGCAGACTGCCCATGCATTCATCTGTTAGACTCGATCTTTGTCAAGAAATACTAACAGTCTACCTATGTGCTTTGTTGTTTTCTGACCTTCTATTTAAGGAAAGAGATGATGTCTCACCCACCTCCCTTAACTACATTAACTAATGCATTGATATCTGAGAGGACTCTGGTCAACTCTACACCTACAGGATGTGGCGGTCTCCCTTTGGTTGTTGCTTCTTCGCTCGACTACTTCGTGGGTGGGGACCCAGATGGAAATCGAATGAAAAGACTCGTGAAAGATGAGGTGGAGGAACCAGGGGAAGGATGAGGTGATGCTGATGTGGAATCACCAGGTGGCGGATAGGCGGAGGCTGGGAAGAAGCAGGGGGGCGACATAAGTAGGAGCTAAGAAAGTGATGTGGAGCGTGGAGGAGAGACGAGATGGAAGGTGGTAAACCGAGGAGGTTAGCGGCATAGCACGGGGGTCAAAAAGGTTGAAGCAGGGGGAAGAGGACTTGGAAGGCAGAGGAGACAGGAGGTGGGAGATAAGAGAGACGAAGGGAAAGAGGTGGGCTAGGATGGCACAGAGTGGGAGACACCTGGGAGAGTGGAGGACAGGTGTCGGCAGGAGAGGGAGGTGGTAAGGGAGAGAGGAAAGTGGTTTTAGGTGGGAGAGGGGATGAAAGAACAAGAAGGAGCCATGTTAGTAGGGGGGGCCCTCCTAGGAAAATTGCCTCATTCCAGACCCCCACCCCCTCATTAAGGGAAGAATAGCAAGGGGGGTCAAGAATTGATCCTCAGCCGTCGATCTAGGTGTGTGGACTCTATCCATCCAGATATGCATGTTTCTTAACACGAATTCCAGAACCCCCCTGCTCCCCCCCCCACCTCATTAAAGGAACAATGGCAAGGGGGGTCCGGAATGGGATCTCGTCCATAGATTTGGGCGCGTAGATCCAAGCCACCTAGATTTGCGCACTTCTTAGCTCAATGCACCCATGTGTTGTTCAATGTTGGATGGTTGAGATCTTTCTTTGATCAATGGTCATGGTCCTTTCAGGACTTATTGCATCGAGGATTCATGATGTGTCTCTCCCCCAACTCCCTGATAACCAATTCTGCGAAAGCACGGATGTGCGCCACACGTCCTTCAAATGGACGACTAATATGAGATTAACAACAAAGGGCACTACCTCTAGTTATGGCTCACTTGATGCGACCTAATGCTAGGACCATGGGCCAAACTTCCAAGGCCTTGCGTCTCATATCTCAAGGATTTCTACTACAAAGGAGGAGTGAACCCTTGTCCCTTGGAATCGTGATAGCTGAAATTGCAATGGGACGTAATCGCGCGCCATGTGGATCTTGCTGGATCAGATGGCCACAAACGTTTCATGACTATGGACATAAGGGATGAGACTAGGTGCTAATCCTCGTGCAACTCCGTGGCTCAGACTTACTCGATGACTGTCGATCTGCTTTGTTGATGGATCTTCACCATTTGAAAACAAAAATTCCTGCCTGCAAGCATTTTAAGATCGAAACAAGATTTTTTTTGAGTTTCACACTTGGGCGCTTCTGGCTGCAGCCTTGAACAACTTGATTTGAAGGTTTTTTTAAGCCTTGTATCTCTCATTTTACACCAAGGGCCTGAATTCAAGAAAAACTCCCCCTTCCAAGAATTAGTGATAACATTAGGCTCCATGGAGAATGTAGTCATCCCTACAATGCTCTAAGAACTCCTTTTGCATATTCAGTGCCTTGCTGTTGGGCTATGGAGTCTTTATTAAAGACAAAGAAAAAACAAGAAAACAATATTTACAGACACAGGGGATCCATTCATGGCTCAAACAAAACACTTCTTTAGGAAATGCCCATTCACAGGGCCATTAAAAACCTCCCCGCCCTCCAAATCCTACAACTTGTAAGTATTATTTAACAACACTTCAGAGATTTTGAAGGGTCCAATCCAAAGGGCCTCAAATTTGTTGTGATTCCCTCTATCCTACCTGGGAGCATCCCACTTAAGCACTAGATCTCCCAGCTAGAAAACTTCTTTTCTTGTCTTCTTGTCAAATTATTGCTTGATATTTTGTTGAAGGTCACGAAATTTTTCCATCACCTGCTCTCTAGTTTGTTGGACCTCCACCAATTGATGAATTCTTCTAATTATATTGTCAGGCTCTCCTTGATAATCCTGAAAGAATTTTTCTACCAATAGAGCCAACTGAGAAGGAAAAAAAACTTATGTCCCATAAACAAGTTGGAAAGGGGATATGCCTAGGGGCCTCTTTGGTGTCACTTGGTCAGCCCACGGGGCAAATTTCAGCTTTGAATCCTAGGCCTTCTTATTATCTTCCAATAGTCTTTTAATAAGATTGATTAATCTCTTTTTAGAGGACTCCGCTAGTCCATTGCCTTGGGGATAATAAGGAGTGGAGTTAATTAATGAAATCCCAAACTTCTCACAGAACTTGAGCAAAGGCTCAGACTTAAATGATGCATCATTATCAGTGATAATTCTACTAGGACATCCAAACCTTGATATGATATCCTCCATAAAACTAATGATTACCTTGTGTGAAGAACTCCTGGTGGGGATAGCTTCTATCCACTTGTAAAATAGTCAGTTGCAGTCAGGATCCATCTATGTTGGCCACTTGAGGGAGGATGAATCTCTCCAATAAAATGCAATCCCCATTGTTGAAAGGGTCCTGAAGCTACTACGAGATTTAGAGGCAGAGATTTGAGTTGTTTCTTCCCTAAATTTGTTTTACATTTGATGCAAGCTCTGACTTCTCTACAGACATCAGTGAATAAGGTGGGCCAGTAGTACCCAACTCTGAGTATTTTGCAGGCCTTGGTCTTCTAGAAATGATGGCCTCCACACAGGTTGTCATGAAAATCAAACATAACCCTTTGGGCCCCCTGTGGGTCTAGACACCTCAAAAGCACCCCCAGGGGGGTCTTTCCAATATAAAATTCAATCAACAAGGAAGTATATAATCACTTTGAGATTTAGGTCTCTTGCCTTGTTCCTTTTTAAGCCATAACGAGGCCGCAATTTCTGTAGAAAATATATGACATCCTTATACCAAGGAGATCCTTCTAATGGGGGGGATTCCTGAGCATTTGTATCAAACAACTCAACCTGCTGATCTTCTGAGCATTCTTCAATAAAATTCATCCACAAATCTTTGCAATTTGCTTCGGCCAATAAATTGGCCAAACCTTGAACTTTGATTAATTTGGTGGGCTTTATTCCCAAGTCAAATTCAAGGATCTTGGCAATCCACTAGCTCCTCCTTCCATCTATGTCTGGTTGAATAAGAATCTCCTTCATAGCAATTGAAGGGACATATGCAATGATTTTTTACTATAAGATATAGATTCTGAAAGCTTTGAGATCTTTCACCAGGGCATAGACTTGCTTCTCCATGATTTCATACTTGATTTTTGCATCTCTCAATGCCCGACTGAAAAATGAAATGGGCTGCTCCAACCCTTCAAGATTTTTCTGCAATAAAACAACTGCCACAATATCAAATGAAGCAAATGAGAAAATAAGAAAATCCTTCAAATAATCAGGACTTATTATCATAGGTGCCTCAGTCAATACCCTTTTAATTTGGTTGAAGGATTCTCTAGGCTCAGTAGTCCATTTTAATTCATTTCCTTTCCTGAGCATGGTTTTGATATACTTTACCATTTCAGCAAAGTTGGAAACAAACCTCCTTAGAAAATTAATTTTTCCTAGGAAAGACTAGACTTCTTTCTTGGATCTTGGGAGTGACAAGGTTTGGATCGCTTCAACTCTTCTAGGATCGATCCTAACTCCTTCAGCAGATACTATGTGGCCTAGAAACTTTCCTTCCTTCATGGAAAACAAAGACTTCTTGGGGTTTAAGGAAAGCACAAATCTTCTGCATTTCAAGAAAACCTTCCTCAAGTGATAGTAGTGCTCTTTATTAGATCTGGAGAAGACTGTGATGTCATCTAGATAGATCACCACAAATTGATATTTTTCCCCAATGAAGGCTATGTCCATGGCTCATTGAAATGTTGCCCCTACATTCATCAATCGAAAGGGAATTTTGGCATACATGAATGTGCCCGAAGGAGTGGTGAAGATTGTTTTTTATCTATCCTCAGGCATAACTGATATCTGATTGTAGCTAGAAAAGACATCAATCATGGATATCCTAGATGCACTAGTTACCCTCTGCAATATGTGTTCCATACTAGGTAGGGGGTAATTATCCTTTCTCGAGCTTCTATTCAAGTTCCTAAAATTGAAACAAAGTCTAATTTATCCACTCTTCTTTCTTACTAGCACCAGATTAGCCACCCACTTGGAATATCTCAAAGGGACTATGATTTGAGAATCCAACAATTTATTTACTACTTTCTCCATGATAGGAAGCAACATCGGATTAATCTACCTTATCTTTTTCCTGAATGTCTTAGCCTCTTCTTTCAGTGGGATCTTATTCTCAATGAAAGTTGTGTCATATGTCTTGAGGTCTTCATAGGTCCAAGCGAACACATCAACAAATTCTTTTAATAACTCAGCATACTTGGCTCTCTGCTTCCTTGATAGGCTGCTTGACAACTTGATGAAATTAGGGTTCTCCTCTGTGCCAATATTTCACTTCGTTACATCAACATCCTCATTTGAAACCTTACCCTTTACTTCCACATCATTCCCATCGAACAATATTTCTAAAGGAACTAGTCCCTTTGGAATGTGATTGCTAGGAAACTGAACAATATGGTGATTAGCAATTTTATTTAAAAAAACCTTAGGGTGAGGGTCACCTTTAGAAACAGGATCCTAATCAATGTGCAATGCAGAGAACTCATCAACAGACTCAAGAATTTTTTTGATTTCAAGATCATCCTCGAATACCTTTCAATTCTTGATATTGTCCAGTATAGATGGCCTATATCTTATCTCAACATCATATTTGATCTTAGGTGGCAGAGGGATTCTAAACTGGCTAGCCGAGAAAGCTAAGGAATCGACCAAATTATTTTCCTCTCTTGGAATAAAAGAAATGTTGAAATCTAAGAAGAAATTATCAATTAGGTCCCACACCTCATTTTTGTAATTTCTGAGTCAAGAATGTTTAGCCCAATAAGCATTTCTGACCTGCTGGATTATCAGCTCAGCATCTCCGAACACTGATACCTTTTCAATTCCCATTTCTTTTGCATCCCTTAAACCTAAAGCAAGAGCTTCATATTCTTCCACATTATTGGTAGTTTAAAATTCTAACTTGTATGACAGGGATATGGTTTCCTGACAAGGTGACACAAAAACCACTCCAGCAGCAACACCTTCACTAGAAGAGGTTCTGTCAAAGAACATTTTCCATGCAGAGGTAGATGGAGGAGGTATTTCATGACAATAAATGGGTTGCTTTATGATTTTAAGAGGGGATTTAAGATTATCAATGAGCTGCAATAAACTAGACCCCAAATCAGTGTCAAGTGCAAAGATAGGATGATTGGTGGGGTCTTCTTCATCACTAACAATGTAGGCCAATTGAGATTCTCTATACAATATTCTGTGTTCCCCTCCAAATAATGGAATGGTGGCATATGTGAGGTCCATATGTAATGTCCCTCCAAGATTTTTAATCCAAGATCTTGACAACAACATGCCAAACTTGGGGGGAACATTAGCTACTACAATGTCCATGACCACACTCTTCATGGGTACATGAAATAAGGACACCACCAGGTCTTTGATGACTCCAAGACATTGCACCCTCCTTGAATCAAAAGAGTACAAATCATGATAGGCCTTTGTGACTTCTAGTTCCAATTCTTCCATGACTATTTTGGGCATGAGGTTATGGGATGCCCTAGAATCCATCAGACAATTATGCAACACCTTATCATGTATATCTAGGGATGTGTAGAAGGGAGGGGATGAATCATGTCTATATTCTACCATAGGGCCTAGGATGACTGCTAGCTTTTCATCTTCGATTTTTACTGAATTTATGGAATGGCAAGGTGGCTTAGGCTGTAACAACTTAGAGAGGGATTTTTTGAAATATTCATGCTTGACTAGCTCTGAAAGGGGGACAGGGATTCTGATCTTTTGAATTTCATGCTCAAAACCAAAGGAGGAAAGAGGCTTCTGAATTTCCCTTACCTCGGGGGTAGGGTCTTTGGCTATTGGCAAGAGATTTTGAGCTTTATTTCTTTGGTGATATTCACTACAGGCTTAGCAGGTTTCTCTGCTATGAGAGGCTGATTAGGGATGTCAGGCTTCCCTTCTTCTTCAATCTGAGGTTATATTTGTTGGGTTTACTATTATTGGATTTCGCCCCCTTACTCAACTCATTTATTTGATTGTTCATAAGGGATTCTTCATATGCATATTGAGTCAAATGGGGAAAAGGGGAGGTGTCTCCAAAACAATGGATTTTAGGACCAAGCTCATCTATCTCCTCTCCTTCCTCATCAGCAACAAGGATATTTTGGAGAGGGGTTTGGATCCTTTGATCATCTCTGTCTTTGTTCCTTTTCTCCCTTGGAATCATTCGAGGGACATTGTTATTCGGCCTCCTAAAGTTTCCTATGTTATCAATGTTTTGGGGATTTTTGTATTTTTCCTTCCCCTCAAATTTCATCTTCTCCATTTCTGCAATTAAGGAATTCACCATCTTGGTCAATTCATCCACTTGAGGGTGAGCTATAGAAGAACCAGAGGTTGAGGCCTCATACTTTCCTTTCCCTCTGTCTTTGTTAGAATTTCTCCTAAGCCTGTTAATTGCCAACACATTGGATTCTACTTCCAGGGTTGCATCTTGCATGTTATCCAAGGAAGTAGCTCTTCTTTCTCTAAGAAGGAGGGAAAAATCAAGGTCAAAATCACTAGCATAAGTAATTTTAGCAGAGGCTTCTGAGGGTTTTATCTTAGCAGGGATCTTATTGTACATTTTATTGAATATTTTAGAGAAGTCAGAGATAGACTCTCCTTCCTTTTTCTTTAGGGACCCAAACTTTGTCATGTAATACATGAAATATTTTTTATCTCCCCACTGTCTCATGAAAGCATTATCTAGAGCTTCAATTCCAACAATAGATCTAGGGTTCAACCCCCTGAACCATTTCCTAACCTCACCATCAAGGATCTAGAAAAAAAATCTCATCCATACATGATCCAGATGGATATCAATGGCCACCCACCTTTTCCAACTGGCTCAAAACAGTTTTCTGACATTTTTGGCAATTTACTATTTTTAGTAGTGTTTACTTCCGGGGCCATTTTGAGGACCTAAATGAAGGTTTTTCGGTATCAAGATCCTTAATGATAGCTAAAAGCATGATTGAGCCCCCAAAATGAATATCGTCAACAATACATTTCCAACGGGCTATCACACGCCTAAAACGAAGATCGTATGCAAAAGTTACGACCCTGGGAAGTTGATGTACTAGCTTACCCAAACGGGGCCCACATGACTTTTGGCATTTCATCTCCTAGGGTTAGGTTTTTGGATGTCTAGGGTTTTTTTCAATCTTTCTTATTGTAAAAAGGGCCTTCAGAGCCTCATTTTAATCGGCTTCTAGAGAATGCGCGCTGTGGTCACATCTCTTCTCAGAGATAAGCCGCCACCATTTCAACAAGCTTGTTTTTGCTACATTTTACAGTTTCAACTTATTTCGTTATTGAATAGAAAACCAGTTTTACTGTAACTCTGCTATTTTGTGTTAAGTACCTGTTAATAATCTGTATTCATTTTGTTTTGCTCATAAAATCAGGATCAGTGGTATCAGAGCGGTCTACTCCTTGTCGTCTTAATGCATATCCCCAACGAGGTCAGAGTATAAAGAGTTGGGTATCGAGCTTGTTTCTCTTGAGGACAAAAGCTCTCGCATGCCCAAGCAAACTCCCATGGTAAGAGAAAAGAAATATGACGGGATAGGAGATCCTTTCAAACTATTGATTGAGGAATCCCTCATGCAATAGAGGAACGAGATGATGGATAGTTTCACACAAATCCTTCGGCGACTACCAACATGCAATGCATCTTCTTCGAACGGAGGCGCTGCCCCCTTCAAGGTACAAATAAAATTTGATATTCCTATATTTGAAGGTCAGATAGATGTAGATAATGTAGACAAGTGGTTGAATCTACTAGAAGGGTATTTTTTTGTTCATAAATTTTCGCATAGAGAAAAGATTACTTTTGCGCTCCTCAAAGTCGTTTCCCATGTTACAAATCAAAATTACTCACTTTGATAGTGTCGCAAGTGTCATCATTACAAAGGTCGCAAGTGTCACATTTTTCTCACAAGGTTGTAAGTGTCACATGTTTCTCACAAGTGTCGCAAGTGTCAGGGAATCATACTGCCATGATGCCTATGTCGTGCCTATAACAACATGAGAAGGACACTTGAAACACCTCAAACATTTGATTTGGAAGAGGAGAAATGAGTCGGTAGGCTTGAAAACCTTTTGCCATCTGAAAGCACCTCAAAAAATGAGTTTTTGGAGGGGAGCGCTCCCCCTTACACTATCTCGGAGCACCGATGCTCCCCCTTACACTATCAGGGAGCGTTATAAAGCTCCCTTGGCCCTTTTGAGGGAGCGCTATAGATTTTGAGAGCGTTGGCGCCCCCTAAAGCTTACTAGGGAGTGCTACAACTCTTTCATGGCCCTTTTGAGGGAGTGTTACCTATTCTGGGTAGTTGTTAAGCTGTTGAGATGAATGGGGGAAACATCTTTTAATTCTTGGAAGGCAGTTGGATTCGAATCCCTAGTCCAGCCATGATCCTAGGGTAGATCCTCAACTGAAGGAGGCAAATCCTCAACTTCCCCAAGGATATCTAAAGTGGTTAAAGCCTCTCCAAGGATATATAAGAAAGCTTTCTAATGGTGAAAGGGGGCTGGAAAATGGAGAATGATACCAAACTTATGATCTCATAAGTGAGGACTGGAAAAAAGAGAATTACACCATATTTATGATTTCATAAGTGGTGTTGGAACATAGCTGATTAGGGGGAAGAATTATTGCATGAAACCTATGATCTCATAGGAAACACACAGTCAGCCAAAGGAGAGTGATCAGTGAAGCTGTTGTCATCCATTTTGTGGATCTTTCGAGCAAGGGTTAGACGAAGAGGACCCGACGAAGCTGTCGCATTTGCATCTACGATTGTAAGTACTGTTGTCGTTATTCTCATTAATATGACACGCCTAGCCTGTTTCTTTCTAGTTTGTGTCTGATGTTGCATGAACTTATCATGTATAGATAGATCTGTTTTCAAGCTAACATCAATAGAGTAGGAAGTGGTTGTATTTTTTTTGTCTACAGGACTCAGTGAGGAGCAAAGGATCGAAGCGCAACTCAGAGCGTGCAAGGAAAAATGTCAATAAAGAGGTAGCTTTGTTCTCCTTCATTATCATGTGTTAGTTTAGATAGATTTGAAAGGAAGTCAGTGTCCACGTTAATCATTTTCTATTGTAGAGTTAGGTTCAATCTCTTAGAGACGATCTACTTATCCGCAGGGAGATTTTCCTACAACAGAAACTGGTGACTCTACTGGGGAGATAGCCTCAAATCGAAATTTCTTGTTTTGATTTCTCCTCATTAAAATTGTTCTACCCCTTGATTGGTTTAGACCTGGTTCACTCCTCTTTTGATTGGTTTCATGAGCTGATTGGCTCCCTACCCCATCACACTCAGCCTAATTGTCGAGATCGAATCACAATTTTTGGATTTTTGACATTTTTGGGGAGTTTTTGAACCTGTCGCCCCTGTCCCTGTGTTAACAGAGCACCAACACTCCCTAATAGCCTTACATATAGTGCTATAATTCTCCTTTCCTTTGGAAACAGAGCGCCAGCCCTCCTTTGGCCAATAAACCTTCCAGAATTGTTTTTTCAGGGTTTTTTCGTCTGTGTCTCTCTTGCTGGGAAACCTTGTGAGTCAATCCTTCTTCTTTCCATCTTTGACATCTGTCTTTTTCTTGAAGAACAAGCATCTTTCTGTTTGGATTTTGTAGCCTTCTTCACTATTTTTGTTGAGTTTTTTTGCCATTTGGAGTTTGAAACCCATGCATTGTCTTTCTCTCCTCGTCGATTGAACGAAAAACGCTGGTGAAGGTCATCAAAGGTCTACATATCTTTTCATTTGGTTTTAGTTAAGATCATTGTTCTTCGACTTTTTCTTTTGGCTGTGAAGTTTGATATTCTCTTTAATTTTTTCTTTTCTTTCGCTTCTTGTTTTGATCACAATGAGAGGGTGTGTTGTTTGTATGATTCTTGCTTGTGTTGGTCTGATTTTCATTCATCCAAAAAGATAATTATCGAGACGAGCATTGTGTTGAATTAATCATTATTCATATGAAAACAATAAAAAGACAAAATCATCTTCATGATTGATTGTGCATGTTAGAAGGCATCTAAAAGGTTTTAGCATCACATCAGGATTTGATTGAGAATTTATTTGAGGGCATTCCTTATTAGTGCTTGTTAGTGAAAATAACTCTCTCTCTCTCCCTTAGATAGATGTTCATCGAAAAGAAATGAATTTTTATCATCTCTGATGCATTTTTAGGACTGATTCATAATTCCATTCGTTTCACTTCCATGCACCCCTTTTTGAGTAAAGAACAACTAAAAAAATCAACGCTAATTAAAAAATTATCTAGAAAAAATTCTTTTCTAGGATCCTCCACCAACAATAGAATAGGCTTAGTACTTTGGATTAGGCTGTGAGAATAACTCTCCAAAGTTTTCCAAAACAAACAATAGCATCCTGAGTTAGGGAGAGTCAAATCCAATCATTGTATAAGTCTGCCTGGGATCCCCCTCTCACATAGGGGTTATGCACGAGGTCGCATTCGGGTGAGCTATGGGGACTAACCCTCTGTGGTTTAATTGATTGTGGTGGTCAGATCGTATTATGGGGGTCACTTCAAGGTAAATCCACAATTACTGTGTGGAAGCCTTTTAGTTCATTTCGGGCTCGATACCCTGCTCGTACGTTCGGATTGGACTGTCAACTGTTCCTGCCCAGGGGCTGACTGCGAATTGGTAACCTTAGTGGCCGTAATATTTAGGGTCTTACACAAGGTGACGGTGACGAGAAGTCTCACTGTAGCTGGAGAAGACATTGGTCAAACTCACTCGGGCTCCTTGGAGGGTAAATCCACAATTACTACATGGAAGCTTGCACCAAGGCATAAGTCTGTTAAGCATGTTTCCATTGTAACTATTCCACCATATCCTTGCCCCTTCTGGACTTGATCACGTGATGTTGGATTTCATCACCAACTAGTACGGTCATCGAGAGAAGGTCATGTTTTCTTGGTTGTGATTCTTAGATTCTATTAGCGTATGTTGTTTCTTTTACTTAGTGGACCTTAGGTCAAGTCAGTGTTAATGGCATCAAATCCTGGGAGTACCAATGGAGGAACCCCTTCTCCTGGGGAACCTTATACCTTTTCTTCATTTGGAAACTTTGGTCCTCCATATGTTGCCACACTGAGTCTTCCAGGACTCACTATTGGATTACCAGTTTGGTTGTTCCCCACTCCAGTGATCCCAAATCCTCCCAATGTTTCAGTTGCACCTAATACTTTGGATGTCAATACACCACCCACACATCAACCTCATGTCGACTTCTCTCTTTCTTCGTCCATCAAGCCTCCTTCCATTTCTCCTTCTTCACCTAGTGAAATCTCTAAAGCAAGTAGCCAGGTTGACCAGAAGAAGAAGAAATGGAAAGAGAAGAAGAAGAAGAGCCCTAAAAGGACCAAGACCCCAACAACATCAGATGTTGGCTCTAAGAAACCAGTTACTATTAATAGTATTGGGAGTGTTGATAAGGTCAACAAGATTAAAAGGAAAAATCCAAAACCCAAATTCCCTTGCAGCCTTTGTAAGGGTGACCATTTTCTGAGGGATTGCCCCAGTCTTATCAAGGTTTTAGAAATGTGGTCTTTCACGTCATCGGCCTCTGTCAGTCATGTCTATGATACCCCGTCAACTAGTGATGTTCAGGTTGGTAAGAAGAAGAAAACTATCAAGTTCCCTTGCATGTTATGTAAAGGTAATCATTACTCTCACCTTTGTCCTTGCATGGATGAGGCTTCTTCTCTTTTGGAAAAACTTCAACTTCCAAAAGGTTATCGTAATCTTTCCCCCGACCCATCGTTAGTTGATGGACTGGTCAATCTGGTTCCATCCCCGATCAGTCTGGTTGATCAGGTGGTCAATCTAGTTTCCTCCTCGATTGAACCACAAACCCAAGTAGCTGATCCAGTTCCGTCATCAATTAACCCTGCTCTTCATCAAGAGAGTGACACCAAAGTGGTCGATCTGTTTCTACCCATCGACCCCATTCTTCCCTTAGAGAATGAAACTCAAGTGGTCGGTCCAGTTTCACCATTGGTCAATCCCATTCCTCCATTGAGGAATGTCAAAGTGACTGATCCAATCCCTTCCTCGGTTAGTCCCACTCTTCCTCTGAAGAGTGCCAAAGTGGTCGATCCAGTTTCTCCATTGGTCGATCCCATTCCTCCATTGAGGAATGTCAAAGTGACTAATCCAGTCCCTTCCTTGGTCAGTCCCACTCTTCCTCTGAAGAGTGTTGAAGTGGTCTATCCGAGTCCACCATTGGTTGATCCGATCCAATCATCAGTCGATCCTACTCCCTTTCTAGAGAGAAAACCCGATACTGCCCATGTTTTTCTCATTAATACAGACTCTACCGTGCCAGGGGGCATTCCTCCTTCTCCTGCGAAACCCCCTCCAAGTAATGAGGCCATCCTTTTTGATTGGGGTGTGCTAACTAGACCTCATCTTCCCTCTCACATTCCTTTCCATATTACAGTACAGGTTTGTGTTCGGGACATTCCTCAAACGCTGATAGATGAAGGTGCTTCCATTAGTATTTTGTCCTCTGATGCTTGGTATGCTTTGGGTTGTCCACAGCTTGCACCGGTTACACAGAATCTGTTAGCTTTTAACAAAAGAACTAGTCAACCTTTAGGGATCCTTCCTCAGTTTCCTGTAACTTTGGGAGGGAAAACTGTCTTTATCAATGTCATGGTAGTCCGAGACCCCTTGGATTTTTCTTTACTCCTTGGGCAGGATTATGTATATGCTATGAAAGCTCTTGTATCCACCCTTTTCCATGTGATATCTTTCCCTCACGATAGAAGAATTGTGACTATTGATCAACTTTCATTCATCGGCCCCGATTGGGTTACCTCCCTAACTGGTTCTGATATGAAAACAATATCACCCCCGCCGCATGTCAGTTATGTGGCATTGTCTCCCATGACCTCAACTTTCGATGATTTGGATCCGGTAGTCTGGTAGTTGACATGGTGATCTCTTCGATAGGGTTATTGGAGCCTAATCTCCTTACCCTTGTCATGACCCTAGACATGTGTTCCTTCCAGAGTGATTATCTTCCATTCGACAAAGATCTCTTGGAAGCCATGACTGAGTTTTATCCTTTGACATGGTATCGTTCCAGAGCATTATCCTCTTGGAAGCCATGATCCAGACAAAACCACAAGCATAGTTTCCCTTCTTTGTGGCAAGCTCGTTAAAAAAAGAAACAGAGGCCACTAGCTTTCATGTTGGGGGCATAACGAGCATAGTTTCCCTTCTCTATGGAAAGCTTGTTAAAAAATGAAACAGAGGTCACGAGCATAGTTTATCTTCTCTTTGGAAAGCTCATTAAAAAATGAAACATAAGTCACAAGAATAGTTTATTTTCTATGTGGCAAGCTCATTAAAAAATGAAACAGAGGCCACTAGCTTTCATGTTAGGGTCATCACGAGCATAGTTTCTCTTCTCTGTGGCAAGATCATTAAAAAATGAAACAAAGGATTTGAGCATAGTTTTCTTCTCTGTAGAAAGCTCGTTAAAAAATAAAACAACAATCTGGGGATCGAACCTGGAACCTTGAGCATAGTTCTTTTCCTATGTCAAGCTCATTAAAAAATGAAACAATCACCTCTCCTTTCAAGTTGAGTCTTTCACCAGATCTCGTAGATGTTGAGTCGAGTCTTTCATTAGGTCTCATTTTTGAACCTTCACTTCATCCACCTGTATCCTTTTTCTCCATCTAGCACAAAAATTGGTGACGACCTCAAAGTCGGTGAATGAATTGAAGCTTGGGGGGCATGTCTCCAGCCTTTGATGATCATTCTAGAGCTAAGCCACAAGCTTTCAAGATGGGGGCATATCGATATTAGTATTTGTTCTTTCTCGTGCTTGTAAATACATGAGAATGCAACCGGGTAAACTTTTATCTCTTTTTTGGACCCGTACGGATACACAAATACACGAAAAAGGAACCCCCCTGGAGTCATCTTTAAACTCTTTTCAGACTCTCTAAATATGAAAAGATTGTCGAGTGACCTTGCTTCCTTTCACACTCATTAAAAGGTCAGAAAGGGCGTCTTTCGAGCAATAGTTTACCCCTTTTTCGGTCTTGTTAGACTACTGTATGAAAAAGGAACTGAGAGAGTTCTCTTTTAAGTGTTTTTCCAAACTCTATAATCCTGAAAAACCTTCAAGTTTTCTATCTTTGGACTCGTTAAAGAACACATCAACAGGCCTGCATGGGATCGATCCCTTACTTATTCCGGTTCGTTAAACAAAGGAAGAGGAACTTACCGAAGGTGAGTTATATCGAGCATGTTTTATCCTCCTCGATCTCATTAAATCAAAAAGAGGTACTCGTCTATCTGGATGGGGGAAAAAAATTGAAAGGAGCAAGCCAAGCAGTCTCTTGAGAACATCATCCAACACTTCTTAGAGTCGCCCTTGAACACGACACTTTGTCATTTGCACATATCATAGTCTGTTGAACTTCTGCACTGAGCCAATCCTTTGAGTTCCTTTCTCTCTTTTGGGTCACCCAACATAAGTCGCCATACCCACTGCATAAGTATTGGTCCACATCAGTTTTTTCTATTGTGCCTCAATGTTTAAGGGAAGTATCCGCCTCTAGAGTCAGCCATCCCAAATATCTTTCCTCAAAACCTGTCTCAGTTCATGTTCTTTTGATCTACCAATTACATTTCTATGTCTATTTCGTGTCGTTGATGGGGGATACATCAAGGGCCTCCTTTGACGAGCTTATTCTTGTCGACTTCAACACATTATCCGGGAATCAGGCTTAGAAACCAGTTAGTACTTTGGGACCTACATGCCTCAATGGCAGGCCTCCTCACATCCAACAGTAGGTTTACATCATTGACCTCTAATTGGATGATTCCACGGATGTTCAACTCCATCTCATCCATTCACATTCGTTGGAATGTACTAGGGTACCTTGGGAATCATTGAAATTAATGGTGATCTCCCTCGCGCTTGTTAACAATTTACATCATTGACTGGTAATCAAGTGGTTTCTGCCATGTTCGACATCAAAATATCTATACACATGGTCAGATTCGTACCATATTGGGATTGGTGAGAAGACCCTGGGTTGAGTGACCACTTTGATATATGCTTTTCCCATGTTGTGAAGGAGTTTCTATTGGACAAACGACACATACACTGTTACATAGATCCACTTTGTATTGGTTGTGGATATGTCTTGTCATCTTGTAGATCCACTGTGTATTCTTCGTGGCTACAATTAGTTCATGTCATTAGAGTATAGATCCACATTGTATCTTCGGTGGCTATACCTTTTTATCAATACAATTATGGATCCGCAGTGTATTTTATGGTAGCCATATCTCGCAAGTCTTGATCACCCAAGCATAGGTATGCCTGCCTTGGGTTTTGGAATATGTCATGATATTTGTTGGATGTTTGTGTGTAGCTTTTGTCAGGTTCTCCGAGTCTATACCCTTGCCTGAAAGTCTACAAAGTATTTAAGTTATTAGTTCCTATCTTCTAACTTCATACTTTGGGGGGCAATCTGTTACTCATCAAAATTACTCACTTTGATAGTGTCGCAAGTGTCGTCATTACAAAGGTCGCAAGTGTCACATTTTTCTCACAAGGTCGCAAGTGTCACATGTTTCTCACAAGTGTCGCAAGTGTCAGGGAAGCATACTACCATGATTCCTATGTCGTGCCTATAAAGACATGAGAAGGACACTTGAAACACCTCAAACATTTGATTTGGAAGAGGAGAAATGAGTCAGCAAGCTTGCAAACCTTTTGCCATCTGAAAGCTCCTCAAAAAATGATTTTTTGGAGGGGAGCACTCCCCCTTACACTATCCCGGAGCGTCGACGCTCCCCCTTACATTGTCAGGGAGTGTTATAAAGCTCCCCTAGTCCTTTTGAGGGAGCGCTATAGATTTTGATAGCACTGGCACCCCCTAAAGCTTACTAGGGAGCGCTACAATGCTCTAATAGCCCTTTTGAGGGAGAGTTACCTATTCTGGGTAGTTGTTAAGTTGTTGAGATGAATGGGGGAAGCATATTTTCACTCTTGGAAGGTAGTTGGATTCGAATCCCTAGTCCAGCCATGATCCTAAGGTAGATCCTCAACTGAAGGAGGCAAATCCTCAACTTCCCCAAGGATATATCAAGTGGTTAAACCCTCTCCAAGGCTATATAAGCAAGATTTCTAATGGTGAAAGGGGCCTGCAAAATGGAGAATGATACCAAACTTATGATCTCATAAGTGAGGACTAGAAAAAGGAGAATTACACCAAACTTATGATCTCATAAGTAGTGTTGGAACATAGTTGATTAGGGGGAAGAATTATTGCATGAAACCTATGATCTCATAGGAAACACATAGTCAACCAAAGGAGAGTGATTAGTGAAGATGCTGTCATCCAAGTTGTGGATATTTCGAGCAAGGGTTAGATGAAGAGGACCCGACGAAGATGTCGCATTCGCATCTACGATTGTAAGTACTACTATCGTTATTCTCATTAATATGACATGCTTGGCCTGTTTCTTTCTAGTTTGTGTCTGATGTTGCATGAACTTATCATGGATAGATAGATATGTTTTCAAGCTAACATCAATAGAGTAGGAAGTGGTAGTATCTTGTTTGTCTACAGGACTCAGCGAGGAGAAAAGGATCGAAGCGCAACTTGGAGCGTGTAGGGACAAACGTCGATAAAGAGGTACCTTTGTTCTCCTTCCTTCTCATGTGTTAGTTTAGATAGATTTGAAAGGAAGTCAGTGTCCATGTTAATCATTTTCTGTCATAGAGTTAGGGTCAATCTCTTAGAGGTGATCTACCTGTCTGCAGGGAGATTTTCCTACAACACCCCATGTCAAAGATTGGTGGGAAACTTTCTGTGAGCAAAAGGAAATAGAGGAAACCTCATTATTTTTAGTCACGACCACCTGGGAATCCTTCAGGGATTCTATTAAGGAACAATACTACCTTTTCATAAGTTATGACGACCTATATACCAAATGGACCACACT
>CBVK0100794844.1:0-20874 GCA_900067695.1 Picea abies | reverse complement strand
CCATGGGAATCCATCTCAATGGACTACATGTCGGGCCTCCCATCCACCAAGCGGGGAAATGACTTTGTTTTTGTGGTTGTTGATCGCTTTTCTAAGGTGGTAATTATGGTTGCCTGCAAGAAGAGCATCACAATAGAGGCCACTGCCAAGCTCTTCTTTGAACAAGTCTGGGTACATTTTGGAATCCCGCAAACCATTGTCTCAGATCAGGATAGTCGATTTCTGAGCACATTCTGGTAGAGCCTCTGGTCATTGCTGGACACCAACATCACCAAATCCACGGCCTTCCACCCCCAGACAGATGACCAAACTAAGGTTGTAAATCTAATGATTGTGCATATCCTTCGCATGTATAATTCAAAGAACCCTCTCACATGGGATGAGAGCCTTCCTTATGTCCAACATAGCTACAACTGAGCCTTGCATAGATCAACTGGCCACAACCCCTTTCAAGTGGGGTTGGGATTCCAACCATTGGGTCCCATAGATGTTGCACTTCCCCTTGTGGTCACCTCGACTGACTCATTTCTTGCTCCAACTGAAGCTGACAAAGCCACCCGGTTCATTGAGCAGAGCCATCACATCTGCCAACAGATTCAGGATATCCTACAGAAGTCCAATGAGAAGTACAAACAACACCATGATCAACATCGGGTGCCACATAAGTTTCAGGTGGGCAAAAAATTTTAGTTGCACTTACAGAAAGAGCACCTTACAGGACCCCATCGGAAGCTTCGTCCACTCCGTTATGGACCATACACTATCACCAAGGACATGGGGGATAATTCTTTTGAGCTCAACATTCCTCCTTTCCTTAGCCTGCACCCAGTGTTCAACGTGGATCTCCTTCGCCCTTATCTCCCACCATATTTGGACACCTCAGGAGTAGAAAAACAATTGAAACCAACAGAGCTCAACCCTAACTGCATATAACAGGCATCCAATGATCATATTTTGGACAAATAGATCAAGGGAAATTGACAACAAAGGATCCATCTTTATCGAGTCATCAAAGCAGGGCAGCTCCTGCACCAAGGCAAGTGGCTCACCCGGGGCCAAATTCAGCAGAAATTTCCTCATCTGATGGGGGACCTCAATGCAATGGATACCATTGCTTCCTAAGGAGGTATTATTGATCTATATGGATATCGGTGGCCACCCACCTTTTCCAACTGGCTCAAAACAATTTTCTGACATTTTTGGCAATTTACTATTTTTAGCAGTTTTTACTTTCGAGGCCATATCGAGGGCCTAAATGAAGGTTTTTTGGTATCAAGCTCCTCAATAATACCCAAAGGAATGATTGAGCCCCAAAAATGAATCTCCTCAATGATACCTTTCCAACAGGTTATCACACGCCTAAAACAGAGATCGTATGCAAAAGTTACGACCCCAGGAAGTTGATGTGCTAGCTTACCCAAACGGGGCCCACATGACTTTTGGCGTTTCATCTCCTAGGGTTAGATTTTTGGATGTCTAGGGTTTTTGGAATTCTTTCTTATTGTAAAAAGGGCCTTCAAAGCCTCATTGTAATCGGCTTCTGGTGAATGCGCGCTGCGGTCACATCTCTTCTCAGAGATAAGCCACCACCATTCGAGCAAGCTTGTTTCGGCTGCATTTTATAGTTTCAGCTTATTTCGTTATTGAATAGAAAACTAGTTTTATTGTATCTCTGTTATTTTTTGTTAAGGTCCTGTTAATAATCTGTATTCATTTCATTTTTCTCATAAAATCTGAATCAATACATCTTCCTTTCCAATGTTCAGGTTGTCTACATAGTTGTAGAAGGAAACAAGGTGGTCTTCAACAGTTATGTCTTCCTCTCCAGTGAATTTAGGCATATATTAGAGATAATCTCCCACAGGGAGAGCATTCAAGGGATGAGGTATAACTAGAGGGGCATACCTTGCAACCACAATGGAATCCATTCTATTTACAGGGGGGTTAGCACCTGCCATAGGGATATTAGGTGGAGGATAACTAGGAAGAGAAGGTGTTCGGACAGGGGAAACTGGAACAAAGCTTGCAGGAGGAAAAGGAAACAACAGAGGATTCAGAGAGAAGGATATAGGGCTTGATTCAGTAGAGGCTTCTCTTTCTGCAGTAGAAGCCACATTAATAGGAGGAGGGGTGGTAAATCTTGGAGTGGGAAAATATTATGTGGTCATGGGTCTATACCAAGGAACAACTTCAAGGGAGAAAGGAGTGACAAGGCTTTCTCCCTCCAATACCAGACTAGGAGGGGAAAACTCAACAGGAACACTCTCAAAATTTAAAGTTGTAGAAACTCCAGTAGGAGGTCTGATAGAAAACTGAGAAGTAGATATTGGATTTTCTAATACAGGGTAGTGAGAACTATCAAAAATACCTAGTTCAATAGTAGAAGCTCCTTCTTTGAGGGCCTTTCCTTTTCTAATTAGTTTCTTAGGATCTTCTTCAGACATAGCTAGAGGCAGCTATGGATGAGACCAGGTGTGTCTAACTTGGGAAGCCACAACTAAAACAGAAGGTCTACCACAGTGGATTCGTCACAATGGAGTCACAAGGTGCATAGTAGCAATCTTGTAGGGATCTGATGCTTGATGAACCTTAAGAATTAGAGGTTCAATGTCATTCAATCCCAAGGAAAATATTCAACTTCGTCCCTAGAAAAATCACCAGAAATGTTAGCATCGGAAGTCACTCTTGGATTACAACAGGAGTAAGCCTGATACCCTTCAGTTTATGTCATGATTTTGTTTATAAAAAGGGTGATCGACTGGAAGTAAACTCAGCATAATATTGTTTTAACTCAGAATCCTTGACTAAGGATATGCATGAACAGGTGAGGTCTTATTTTAACTTTAGACAATGAGTTGTAATAAGGGTGAGTAGGAGGAATACTTCTGTGAGAAAGTGCAAAGGTCTGTTGTGAGCATCAAGCTTCCAACAGCTCGAAGAGGAAGAATTTAAACACATGAGATTCTTGTATTCAAATCACAAGGACATTAAAATAAATCATAACAGCGTTACAATAAAGCATTTATATAAAACTGTCACAATGCTTCATGTGACTCAGTATATCATGAACTCTTTCAATATTATATGGAAATTAGATGGAAGTAAGATAAATGATTGTCATTAAACAAGAAGTTTCACCTACAGATGCATAACCAGGGAAAACCAGTGCTTCATCAAAATTTACAATAGGGAGCTTAGCTCTATCAATGATACCAACAAAAATGACAAAAATGCCTACATATACTCAGACTAGCTTGGACTGTCTAAGACACAGTCATATCATGAGATCAATGCTTGATGTTGAGGAGTTTCTTTGTCAAGATGCGCATGCAGACGTTGGGTAGACTCATGAAAGTTTAGGTGGAGATGCCAGGGGAAGGATGAGGTGATGTTGATGTGGAAGCACCAGGTGGCAGAGGCTGGGAAGAAGAAGGGGGCCGACGCAAGTGGGAGATGAGAAGGTGATGTGGAGCATTGAGGAGAGACGAGATGGAAGGTGGTAAACCAAGCAAGTAAGTGGTATAGCATGGGGGTCAGAAAGGTTGATGCAGGGGGAAGAGGATGTGGAAGGAAGAGGATACATGTGGTGGGACATAAGAGAGATGAAGGGAAGAGGTGGGCTAGGATGGCACTGAGTGGGAGACACCTAGGAGAGTGGGGGACAGGTGTCGGAAGGAGAGGGAGGTGGTAAGGGAGAGTAGAAATTGGTTTTAGGTGGGAGAGTGGCCGACAGAATGAGAAGGCACCACGTTAGTAGGGAGGGGATGCTTAGGAAAACTGCCTCATTCTAGACCCCCCCCCCTCATTAAAGGAAGAATAGAAAGGAGGGTCCTGAATCGATTCTCGGCCATCGATCTAGGAACGTGGAATCTGTCCATCCAGATCTTCTTACTTCTTAACACAAATTCTGGACCCCCATTAAAGGCAGAATGGCAAGGGGGTCCAAAATTGGATCTCGTCTGTAGATCTGGGCTCACAAATGCAGGCCACCCAGATTTGCACGCATCTTAGCTCAATGTGCCCATGTGTTGTTTGATGTTGGACGATTGAGATATTTTTTTCATCAACGGTCTTGGTACTTTCGGGACTTCTTGCATCGAGGATTCATGATGTGTCTCTCCCCCAACTTTCGGATAACCAATTCCACGAAAGTGCGGATGTGCACCACATGTCCTTCAGATGGACGACTGAGATGACTTTGATGGCAAAGGGAACTACCTCTAGTTCTGGCTCACTTGATGTGACCTGATGCTAGGACCATGGGCCAAGCTCCTGGGGCCTCGCGTCTCGCATGTCGGGGATTTCTACTGCAAAGGAGGGGTGACCCCTTGTTTCTTGGAATTGTGATAGTCGAAATTGTGATGGGACGTAATCGCATGCCATGTGACTCCTACTAGATCGAACGACCAACATTTCATGACTATGGCTATAAGGGATGATCCTAGGTGTTAATCCTTGTGCACGTCCATGGCTCAGACTTACCCGATGACCGTCGATCTACTCCTTTGATGGATCTTCATCGTTTGAAAACAAAAATGCCTGCTTGCAAGCATTTTAAGGCCAAAAAAATATTTTTTCTAATTTTTACACTTGGGCGCTTCTGGATGCAGCCTTGAACAACTTGATTTGAAGGGTTTTTTAAGCCCCATATCTCACATTTTACACCAAGGGCCCGAATTCGGAGAAAAACTCCCCCTTACAGGAATTAGTGATAACACAATCTATGTATCTCATCTTCTCAATTTGAATCACTAATGTTATCTCCATTCATATCATCATTAATAACTTGATCAACATCTTCAATATTCTGATCTTGAAGTTCATCAACCTGCAAAGGATTATTTCTGCTAGTACTTGGCAAATAACTCTCTGGAGGTCTACATTTTGGGGGTAAATCTATATATTTAAAAAAAACGTAGACAAGTTACTGTGTATAGAAAATATAAAAATCCCGATAATAAATATTACTAAAATTCATGACATGATGATTATTACAGATAATACATAAAATATTGAATCCTTTTACCAAGGTACAATATTCATAGCCCCCTTTGGCGTGCCCCTTCTCCCTACAATGTCTTTCAGTTGTTTTTATTAAAATTCTTTTTCTTTCGAAGCCCTTGCAATCATAGTAAGGGAAATAACAATTTCCATCGCTCCTCGCCTCTAATTCCCCTCTTAACCGAGAAAGCTTTCTATCATTTTCATTCATAGTGACAAATCCTTGTCCTGACAAGTAATTGTCTTACCTACACCATACCAAACATTAAGTTGTTAAATTTTTATATTTTAGCTACTCATTTCGATTATGATATGTTTATTTAGAGTGACCTACAATCCTCACAATTATTTCTTCTAAGACATTTTGACATGCTTTTTTTTATTATTATCGATTAACTATTCAGATTGATATGCTTCAATTTTTACTTTAGAGTAGTGTGTACTGAATCACCATGGAAAATAATTACACACCATTTAACGAAAGTGGTCAAAATTTCTCAAACTTGAATCACTCAATACCATACACTAGCCTCTAAGTTGTTTTGTAGACAAAACGCCAATCTTTGAAATTCACCACTAAAAAAAGAATGCCAACAACTTGTCATCCACAATTGGGTTGGATTGGTTTAAATTATGAAGTGTTGATTTTCATCTGCATACAATGGTCATACTTTTATGCTACTTACAGTGGTCACAGTTTTATTTTCTAAGACACTTTGGCATGTTCTCATTTTTCATTGTCTGACTAGTAGATTTTGATCATGAATTTTTTATATTTTACCTACTCCTTACTAATAGTGTATAAACAAGTTACATCAACTACAAACTAGAGTTAATCACTACATCTAGAATTGCTTGTGATTATAAAAAATAGAGAGAAACAACATCACATATAAGAATACAATGTTATATGACTAATCTAACCTAATACTAGACTAAACATATGATCTTAATATATATAGGCACAACCTCATAGAAACACAAAAGTTAGAGAGCTAACAAGGTCTCTAAGGTATATAATTAGAGTTAAGAGGATTTTTTTTCCATGACTTTCTATTTCAAACATTATTCCAACCGGTAAAGTTGTTATGAGTTGGTGGCTTTGTAATAAGTATTAAATTACATAAGGAATTGTAGGCTCAAATTAATCTAGATTGGTAGTGACATCTGTTTTTAATGTTCAAATTGACTTATTGATGGAGTGATTTTCACTCTTCTTAAAATACTTCTTTGGAAAATATTTTTCTTGACATTTCACATGAATTTCCATAGAATATACTAACTAGATCGAAAAACCAATGACATGAAATATGGTACTACACATATAATATATTATCAAGGAAAAAACAAGTTACATGAAATTTCGACATTTGAACAAAAATTTACAAGTTAAATGAGTACATCAATAAAAAAAAAACATACTAACCTTGAAATTTCAAAATACGAGCTATGTAGATCAAGAATTGGATTTTTTCAACCGGTGGGTGACGAAAAAAATAAACCGCTAAAACAAAATCCACGAACAGTGTCGCAACTATGAAAATTGTGTCATAAAGTCTATTAAAGTCGGGTATATATAGATCAAATAGTCAACTAGTCGTTAACAGATGCTTTTTGAGATAGGAAAATTTTTCATGGCAATAGTGAAGAACTTTCATGGCAATAGCGACGAAAATCCTGACCAAGTTAAAAAACCTATTCGTGGAAATATCGACAAACTTTTGTGGCAATATCGATGAAAATCATGCCCTATCTAAAAAAAGATGAAAATAATGGAAAAGTGGAAAACATTTCGTGGAATAATCTGCCCATATGTAGTAGTGTATACAGTTTCAAGCGCGAAGAAACTTGTTGTGATTCCAAGTGCAAAACCCAACTGCTGCAAATCAAGGTGCATCTGTGATTTCTGCAATTCCAGACAAAACAATTATAACCAAAAGCATGATTTTCATGCTGTGACTTCAAAAATAGATCACAAGCCCATTGGTCAATGTTGTAGTTGGAAATTGGGAGATGGCAGCTGGGAACCAATCTCCATGAGAGAATGTGACATAACACAAATATGTGACTACAAGATTTGGTTACCTATCAAATAAGCATATGTATGCAATTGAAAGAATCAATGTAACCAGACGAATAGCTGGATTCTCACAGCTAGAGGAGGCTCTTCACATAAGGTAACATGTTTATTTCTAATTTCAAGAGGAGTCTCAGGTGCATCAGTGAACTGCAAAATGCTAGACCCCAAATCGATATCAAGAGAGAAAACAAGATGATTGGTGGGGTTAGCTTCATCACTAATAATGTAATCCAACTGGGCTTCCCTATAAAGTCTTCTATGTTCCCCAAAAAACATAGGGATAGTTGCATATGAGAGATCCATATGCAAGATCCCTCCAAGTGTTTTAATATAAGACCTTGACAAGAGCATGCCAAACTTGGGAGGAACATCAGCCACCACAACATCCATAAGTATACTTTTAATGGGCAACTGAAATAGAGTTACAACCATATCCTTAATAACCCCCAAGAATTTTACTTTCCTAGAGTCAAAAGAATATAGGTCATGATAGGCTTTTGTGATTTCCAATCCAAGTTTATCCATAATAGACTTTGGCATAAGATTATGGGAGGCCCCTGAATCCAAAAGACAATTATGCAACACTTTGTCATGAATATTTAGAGAAGTGTAGAAGGGAGGGGATGAGTCATCTCTGTCTTCTATCAAAGGGCCTAAAATTGCAGTTGGTTTTTCATATTGCAGATTTATTGAATCAATGGCATTAGGAGAGGCAACGAGCTGTAACATTTTGGTCAGATACTTTTTAAATTATTCATTTTTTATCAATTCCAAAAATGGTACAGGAATATTAATTTTGTGGATTTCATTCTCAAAACTGAAGGAAGGGGAAGGCTTCAAAATCTCTTTGGTTTTAGGAGAAGGATTTCTGATTAGAACCTATGGGTTTTGAGAGTCTTTTTCCTTGTTTCCCACTATCACAGCTTCGGTAGAAACTTATTTTTGAATAGGCTGATTAGGGGCAATAGTTTTTTCTTCATTCTTCTTAGATCTCAGATTATATCTACTAGCATTTTCCTTTGCTTTTTCTCCCTTGCTTAACTCATTAATTTGAATATCCATTATAGATTTCTCATAAGAGGTTTGATTCAAGTGTGGGGATGGGGTTGTATCAACTAAGCAGTGAATCCCAGGCTCAACCTCTACCTCTTCTTCTTCATCATCAACAACTAGATTGTTTTGAAAAGGATTTTGAATCCTCTGATCATCTCTTTCTCTCTTCCTGGGCTCTCTGGGAAGGATTTGGGGAGCATTTTTGGGTCTTCTGAAATTACCTTTGTTTTTAGTGTTCTAAAAATTTCTATATGTCTGTCTTCCTTCTGATTTTAACTTCTCGATCTCAGTAGAAAGGGATTTTACTAATTTGGTCAACTCATCTACCTGTGAATGAACAACAGGAGAGTCAGAAGTGGAAGCTTCATCTTTGTTTTTCCTCCTATCTCTGTCAGATTTTCCCCTGAGCTTATCTGAAGAAAATATGTTGGATTCTACCTCTAAGGCAACATCTTGCATATGAACTAAGGAAGGTCATCATCGTCTCTCTCTCAATAGAAGATAGAACTCAGAGTCAAAAGAACTGGCATAAATGATTTTTTCCATGGTTTCAGTGGGTTTGATCTCATCAGGGATATTCTTATACATTTTGTTAAATCTTTTAGAAAAGTCAGAGACAGACTCTCCTTCTTTCCTTTTCAAAGGTCCAAATTCAGTGATGTAGTATAGAAAATCCTTTTTTTAACCCCAGTTCCTCAAGAAGGATTCATCCAATGCCTTAATACCCATGATGGATCCAAGGGCCAGACCCCTAAACTACTTCCTAGCTTCACCAAAAAGGATTTGGACGAAAACCCTCATCCAAACATCTTCATTTTCAATATTTTGGTTATCTGCATAGCTATAGAAAGAAACAAGATGTTCCTCAACTATTATACCTTCTTCTCCAATAAACTTGGGCATGCATTTCAATTAATCTCTAGGGGGAAGAGAATTCATTGGCTGAGGCAAGACTAGAGGAGCATATCTTGTAGCCACTATGGCATCCATCCTATTTGCAAGGGGGTTAAAAACTTCCATTTGATTTTTTATTCTAGTTGAACAAGAAGGAGAAGGAGAAAAGGATAAAGGGGAGTTTTTCAGTCTTCACAACATCAGGTGTAGTCTTGGAAGAGGATGGTAAAATATGAGAGGGAGATGATGTTCCTGCTTCTTTGGCAGCAAAAGTTTTAATAGAGAAAGGTGTAGAAAAACCTAACATAGGGAGATCTTCAAAACTATCAAGACTGAAACACTTCTCAATATCAGGGGAGGAGAATATATCAATATTTTCTTTTTTCAATCCAGTTTCAAAGGAAAAGTTTTCAACAAGAAACTCTTCAAAATCAATATTTTTAGATAATTCAGAAGAAGATAAAGGAAGCTTACTTGATAAAACAACTGGAGTATCAAGAGTGGAATCAGGTAACTAACCAGAAGCACTTGTGGCAGCAACACAATTTTTTTTTGAGAATATTTTCCCTTCTTGATTATCTTCTCTGGGTCGGCCTCAAGTGGAACCAAAGGCAACTGTGGATTTGAGCTCATATGTCTGCCTTTGGGCGCCAAAGATGAATCAATGGAGTTCCCAGGTGCAAGATGAAATATTCAAAATACTAAGTCCCAATGCACCCTGAGAGCTAGTAAGTATTGTCGTTCTATCCTAGGGAAAAGTCTACAAATCGTTCCCCGACAACGACACCAAAATTTTTATCACTAGGAGTCATTTTCTGATTGCATAGAAGGTAATACCAGTACCCATAAGGTTATATGTGAATGTATGATTGTTTTTAAAGGGTCAGATGGAAAAGACTTGAAATGATAATATCCTAACTCAGAAATAGGGCTAACATGTACCAACAAATAAGGTTTTGACTAACTTCAACCAGTAGTTTGAGAGTAAATGGGATAGAGGGAAGACTTGAATGAGAGGGGTGTAATGGATACTGCAAACATTAGGTCTACAAGAGCCTAAGCAAGAAAGTTTCTTAAGATAAGATCTTCTTGAAATCAGGAACTAAGAAGCTAAATAAACACCATGATAATACAATGATAAAACATCCACCATAACATTACCACAGTTATCCATGTGAAGTATTCACAACATGAACATTTATCATTAGAGGCATATAGGCTAAAATAGAAGTTGATTTTTATTAGTCAAAAAGTCTTAAGTCCAATACCCAGCCAGATCACAGTCACTTCAAAAAATATTATAGTCTAGGGAACCTTGCTCAACAATCCAAAACTACTAAAGCAATAGATCTATCTATTTATAACAAGAAAGGGAGGCAACAGCTAGAGGTACGAGCTGGCCTCTTTCCCTCGAAAATCTTTTGACATTTATTTGTTCTAACAACTCAGATAACTGCCTATGCTATAAAAATGGAAAATGTTGGTGACTATTCCAATCATGCTTCTAACTACTTTGATCCTCTTTTGCTGCTCATCTCCTGTTTTTATATTTTTCCCTTTGGATCCTATAGTTGTCCTCATAAATACAATAGCTACCTCTGTCTCTTTCTCCATCATTAACTTGTCCAAAGTTGTTGGCCTAGTCCTCCTAGATCCTTGGTGTTTGCTGGAAAAGTTCCTTATGTAGAAACTCTGGGTAGAACACCCTAAAACAAAACAATGAGAGAAGGTAGCGCCTGTAGGTAGTGCCCTTGTGCTATGCATGTGTGTAAACTGTCTCCCTATCAAATATTATGTAGTGCCTATAGGTAGTGCCATTGTGTTGCACCCATATACCAATTCTTCCCTGTATGTAATATTATATAGTGCTTTATGTAATGCCACTGTGTTCAGCTTCTGTTCTCTATAAGATTTTATGCAGTGCTTGTACGTAGCACTACTTACATTGTGTTTGCATACAGTTTTGGGTATCATTGCCAAAATGCAACGTCTTTGAATCTAGAACATGTGCAGAGTAGTTTGTGTCTTTCCATGATGACAGAAACCATTTTACATAGGTGCCTTGACTATACCATAAGTAGTTCCATTTACTACTGAGTGAAGCTAGCACTTAGCAATAACTCAAAATCCATATAGCTAAATGCCTAGGAGCATGTGTAGATGGAAAACATAGTATCTTCATATTAGTTAATCCTCCCAAAAAGGAACAATTCCCAAAAATAGAGCTTACCCCTTGCCAACTATTTTTTCATCTTAACACTTAGCCTCACACTCTTTCTAGTAGAAAGAGTATCTTCAATTGGCTAAGCAGACTTCTTATTCCTAGCATTTGTAGGCTTCTTCGGTGCAGTTGAGCTCTCCTTAGTTATTGGTTTATCATCTTCAATGGAATCTTCTACCAACACCTGTAAATTTCTTTGAGATGCCTCATCTTGAAAGTGTCTTAGCTCTGCCTTTAACTTCCTATTCTGAGACTGAAAGCCTATGTTCTGTCTGTAAATATTCTTCAGTTGTTTACGAAGAGGCAAAGCCTTTCTCGCTGCAAACCTTACCAATTCTAGGGTACGTTTGTAGCCAACCATGAACTCATCCATATGAGCCAAGTGGACCTTGTCTTCTTCTTTGAGACGAGCGATTTCTCTCCTTGCATCCCTAAGCTTCCTGATAAATATTTTGTAGGTATTGCTGTCAGGAGGGACAGTGGCATGCTCAGTATCAATGGGATTCTCCTCATACCCCTCTTCCTCCTGCATGGGAAGTGTCTTGTCTGTCTCATCAGGTTCCTTTCTGGCTCTACCTTTATTCTTCTTTCTTTGCACAGGCGTTTCATCCTTTCTTACCACAGGCTTCTCAATGCTTTTCTCAAAGGTTTCATCTTTTGTCTCCAAGGATCTTTTAGAACCTTTATCCTTTCCCTTTTGTACAGGGGTTTCTTGCTTGTCTTCAATAGATTGTAAACTATTTTTTCTCTTCTTCCTTTGAGTAAGGGTTTCATATTTCTCCTCCACATGCCTTTTAATGTTTTTTCCTTTCTTCTTTAGAACAAGGGTTTCTGGCAAATGATGCTCTTGGAAAACCTCCTTATGGATTGATGACCTAGTGAAAGGTATTTTACCCTTGATTTCAAATACTAGAGGAGGAGAGGTAAAGAGAAGATTCTTCACCTTTTTAGATGTCACCTTGGTAGAAGAAGGCACTTCTTCTAACCTTGGTGTAGGTGGTGATGAGAAATCTTCGTGTGGAGAAGGAAAAACTTCCTCCTCAACTTCCCTGACTTGCTTGTTGATCTCTGAAACAGGGGCTCTACCCTTTCTCTTCTAGCTGATCCCTACTTTAGTACTAGTGAGTGATGAAGGACCTGCAATCTAAGATTGGGGAGTAGGTTTTGGGTCCAGCTTGAAGTGAGAAGTAACCACAAAATGCTCCCATAAAATCTCTTTCTTTCCCAACTCTTAAGAGACTAACATTCTCATCAATCCAGATTGAAAAAGGATAGAATATACATCCTTAGATTTGGCTTGCACCCTATCTAACATTTTACTTATACTTCTCAACAGGTAATAAGGAACATTCATATGAACCTTACCAGTAAAATGTAACAACAACCTTATGTGGTAATGGTACAAGGTGTTAAATCTCCCTTCACAAGTAAAATATCTCTGTATGATTTTCAACATTGTATCAAACTGATCCATCAACTGATTCCTCGGCATACTCTTAGATAAATCATTGATTCAATATTCAGGATTGAAGAGATCTTTAACAAAGGGTGAACTCAAAACCATGGCCTTGAACCAATTTTCACCTGAAATGGGGATTCCTGTTGCAGCTGAGATGGAGGCTTCAGTTACCTCAAATTCCAAATCCCCAACTCTTGTTTTCGTGCCATCAAAATTTAATGTGAATTGTTTTTTTTCTTCTGGATGGTCTTTCTGCATGTTTTGGCAGAAAGAGAGGCATCCTACTCTTTGAAACATCTCCCTTGCCATGGGCTCTGTGTCAAAAAGGTGCATGTCTATAGATTTTTTCCTAACTATCTTGCCACCTTTGTGTTCTTTATTTGACTGAGGGGTATCCATGTCTCAAAATGAGGTTTCTTAAGAGGCTTAAGGGATGCTAATGACCATAAAGCTTCAATTCAGGTTTCAAATGCACAAGGATGACCCTTTAAAATTGACAGTGCTTAGAAAGCCGAGCTTGACTATGGAAAATATACCTTTAGACATGTACATGCTTTTTAGAGAATATACTGTGAAGGGGTGATTTGAAATTTTTCTTTGTATAGGATGAAAGGGGATCATGGAAAACAGAGAGGGTTTGAGCAGTGCCTCTGGGTAGCGCAATGCATACACAAAGGATAGGCTATTACAGATGTGGGACATCAAAGGATAAATCAATCAACAGTAATTATACCATGGAAATGAGCAAGGATATTTACCGGAATGAAAATATTGCTCCTTTACTACCCTGCAAGCTCAACAAACCGAAAACCCAAGCACAAATTTTCTGTGAAAATAAATATGAAAAGGAGGCTGCAAAAGATACCTATAAAGTTAACACCTGTTGATATCCTCAACGTGATCTTAGGATGAAATTGGGGAAACTTCAGCCCTAAAATCTCTCATGACATCGGATTTAGTTGACATGTGGTCGCCTGATCAAAACTAGCAAACTTACGCAATGAAAAACTGTTGAACTTTTCAAAATTTAGAAATCATTACCAAGGATCATAAATGCAATATCTTTTGAAGGCTCTTAACCAACTTCTGCCATTGAAAATAAGGAACACGATCTCAATTGTGGCAATCATGACTTGGAGTGGATGGATAATAAACATGACAGGCACTATGGAACTGCCTGATGAGTAGGTAGCGCTTCCAAATCAAAAACTTATTAGACAGGTAAGCGAGTACAATGAGTCATGCTTACTGGGTCATGAGTGAAGATGAACATGTTTCATATCATCTTAGCAATGGGAGGGATCAATTTAAGGACAAGTCATGAAGGGGATCAAAAATGATTCATGAGCTAAAGAGGTTCTAGAACCAAAAACCAAATTGAGGACCTAAAAGGACTATGATTCAAAAATCTAATCTTCTAAGGTGAACTTAACATCAAACTTTAAGAGGATGCGACTCAAAAATTTAAATCTAAGGTTTTTAAAAAATATTAATCAAACTAAAGAGCCAAGGAAACATAGTGTGATAACACCTTCCATATGATTCTCTTCTTGGAAGATTCCTTCTTGGGTGTAGATTCTCCCCTCTTCCTTTTGTTTATTCTCCTCTAAATGGTCATAGTTTTATGGATGTAATTATAATATCCTACAACTACTACAACTTCATGTAACCCTAGTTCTTGAGATGTATATTTCCAGAGATAACTTCTATAGGAGTGCATTCTTTGATAGGACGGTAAGTATGCTAGCGTTGGGGTTTTCCACAACTCTGTCTAATTCATCCTATTCTTTTCTAGTTTTGTATGTTCTCCTTCTTTATCATGTGATTAAGCTCTACCATGTTTCTCCTCTTCTTATTTCTTCCTTTTCTCTTTAGATTCAGCTGCTAGTCTTAGTTTCTCTTCATATTCATTTTTCTTATTTTCAATATTAGCATCCTCTTTAGATTTTGTTTTTGTCTCAGTGTTATTTTTATTTCCTTCAACATACTTCTGAATGACTCAATCCTTATCTTTATTTGTATATTTCTTGGCATGCTTCTTTTATTTTGTTGATACATGTCTTATGCTTCTCTGTCTCTGTTTGCTTTGTCCTCATCTTGTCGTGTCTGTTCTCTTTCTTCAGCTTCCGTTTTTTCCTTTTCCTTTTCCAGTAACATTTTGAATTGTTCTTTCACTGTAGACCTCTCTTTATCTTTTTCATTTTGTATATTTTTGTTTTTGATTCACTCTACATAATTTATAATACTTCTTCAAAAAAGAAAGCCCCTTTGAAGAGGTCCTCTACAAATTTCATTTCATGAATGACTTGGTGTGTGAGCTTGACCCATTTTAAATGGTCATGCACTATATTGTGTACATTGTTCTCTTTAAGGCTCCCTGTGCACAAATATATCTCCCTTAGGCCTTCAACTTCCATCTCTACATGGGGTTTGTTCAACAGAGTATATATTCCTAGATGTAGTGGGAAATTTGGCCATTATTTCTTGTTCTTATCTGATAGATAGACCGCAATCCCTTTCTCCATTGTTTGGCATGAAATTTCTGTAGCCAACAACTTTTTTGGCACTTGGTTAATAAATTGGCATCCCAGTGCTTCCATATACCCAGATATAGGTATAATATTTTTTCACATACTATTCCCCTATCTCTTTTAGGTTTGTGATGGCCCCTTGAGATATCGTGTGTGGTTACATCCCAAATATCAACTTGTATAGAGGGCATAGGAAATACTCATAGATACTATAAAAAAAATTATTTATAATTTATGTCCCACAATTTCGAACAACATATGTGGATTGTGGGATGACTTGGAGTCCAAATCCATTCGAAAAAAGGGAAATGGTGTGCAGAGAATATTGAAACAATCAAATATATTGACATATAAAAACCTGCATATTTTTATACCATGAGATTCTTTGGCTCTGTTAAAAATTTTGTAGGTTAGGATGGTTTCCCAATTAAACAAATGTCTAGTCTTCACTATTGTATGCGCCATCATAAACCATTCTATCCTAAAGTGTCTATTGGTTTCTTCACCATATAGTATGAAGATAATTTTATTGAGCATGATGTATAGTATCTTCAAGTATTGCATTGGAATGTATCTTTTTCCCTCTTTAACTTGTCTCACCTCACTAGTGTACCAATATTTCACTAGATATTTGAAGTCTTTATTATCAACCCTAAACTTCTCCAGAAATGATTCATTTAATGATATTGTAGGTTCATGGGTTTGATACCTTATTCTAATGTCTTTGGGATTCAAGGAAGTAATTGGGACTTTGGACTCATTGACGATGGTGGGCGTCTCTTTTTGGAGGTGGGTAAATCACCACCACAAAACTTCGTTGTAGGGGAAGAACATCAAGTGAGCTTCCACGGTATGAATGTTTCTTCTTCAAATATTTTGATATTCATATATATCTTCCTCGTCATATGGATAATTGATGGGTTCCTAAAATGGCATACTAGAAAAACTCATCTATACTTTTTTTCTAAACATTTCATGTCTATCACTTTTCTTTTTGAGACTTCCATTATCTAGTTCAACTCATTTGCCACCAAAGGTATGAGTCCTACCTCATACACCATTATTATGTTATTTTTGCATAATTATTAGGAAGGATCTCATTACTATCAGTCACTAACATTGCAACACAGGAATCTATTAGTTGCAACACTCCAAGTAGTGGAAACACCTATTTGTTGCAAATAAAAGATGATACCACTACTGCATATGACCAAATTTTCCACAGTTTTTCATTGCTATTGCCACATATATCTATCGCACTTTCCATGAAATAAAAGACTATTTTTCGTCTCTATATCCATGAATTGATTTTTCGTGGAAACAACGAAGAAATAATCCCTCCACGTGTCATCATCCTCAAGACAGTTTTACCTTAAAATGTCTGGCAATAGCGACAAAACTTCGTCGTAATAGGGACAAAAAAATGTGCCAAAGTAAAAAAATTACCAACATATTATGATGCATATGTCATATGTGCAACGCAAAAGTGTGGAAAGTTGCAACAAAAAAGCATGCCAATAGAGACGAAAAATTTTGGCAAAGAAAATTTTTACGACGTAGATGTTATATGTGTAATGCAAAACTGTGGAAAAGTGCGACGGAATTTCATCGATATTGCCACACTTACTAAAACCTAATCATTACCTTGAGATGAAATTTAGTCGATATTTCCATGCTTAATAAAACCTAATCATTACCTTGCGACAAACTTTCGTCAATATTGCCATGCCTCCTCTAAGTTTTTAAAAAAAAATCTACATGAGAAGCTGGATGTTGGGATTCATGAGATCTTATAAAACAATGGATTCAACCATGAGAGTGGATGGGGGACATAATTATAATTAGTATAATAGGTCTCTATGGAATTAAGTGGATCATATCCCACCATGATTTTATAATTACTATGAAGTGGGTTATATTGAAAGGAATTACTTATATCCTCACCATCCTTGATGTGGGTACTACCAAAAGACAATACATAATACACCCGATTGTGTAAAATTGATTAATAAATGGGAGGAACAATACATTAGATAGAGTAATGATAATATGGTGAATTGTGAGCTTTATATCCATGGTGAAAATATAGTAGGTTGTGCCTACATTGGGATCAATATCGTCACCTAGTTTGGAGCCAATTCTGGCACAAACATGAGAGATGCAAATCAAGGACCCATATATCAAGATTTATAGTGAGCACCAAGGTTTGATGTACTATGAAAGAAAGGTTACTTTAAATATGTAATTAAGGTGATGTTGGAAGCTAGTCATGCTAGAAACATAGTTAATATGAATGCAAGAAATAGAAAACCTTCCATAATTTGGCCACTAATCCAATGCATGATTCTACTAGTATATATAGTAGAAGATGAAGTCAAAGAATTTTTGAAAAGTTTTCTATAGATAATATACAATGATAAATCCACAACAAATTTAAGGGAGGTCCTTGGGACAATTTTTGAGTCAATAATAGAGGCACAAGATAGGCTCTTGAACCATGTCTAGTGAACAAGGTATGGGAAATAATTTATCTTAAATTCATTGATTCAATGATATGAAGTGTGAGAATTTATGCTCAACTTTGGGTTGGATGTTAACATCCTACTGAATTAATCATGGGAACTCATGGGATGACCAAATTGGGTCCACTTGTCAATCTAGTGGTAGTTTTTGAACCAATCACACATTTTCCCCATTGTCAAATTGGCGAGATAGAGTTTTATCTCAATTGTTTGAATATTATGCTTACTTTGAGTTCATTGAAATAGTAGATGACAAATATACATACCTAGTATTGTAATGGATTGATTGGGAATTTTATAATGATGTCATTTGATAAGAAGGGTTATTGGATGGTATATCCATTAGATCTAATGTAGGGAAATACATTTGTTAAATAGATAGAAGAAGTATTGGATGACTAGGATAGTTGGAAGACTACATTAATCTCACCATAGGATAGTTGGAAGACTACATTAATCTCACCATAGGATAGTTGGAAGACTACATTAATCCAACTGCTAGTGGAAAGTTAAGTTGGAGAATAGTGTTCTCCTATGCCATTTATTCCAAAGTGTCCATTAATTTTGGGCCACCTAGGGAGTATGAGAATTAATTGACACAAATATTCACACTACCAAATTCCATTAAGTTGATTCATTTAGAGATTAAATATGCACTAGTGTTTAATGGCACAACTAATGCCACAAAGTTTATGGAGCACATAACTTAACACATCATGTTTGGATAGAGGGTATAAACATTGGATATCAATTTGGTATATATCCTTGAATGATTGTGGGAATTTCATTATGAACTTTGGACTCACGAGAAGATATAGTAGGAGTAGGAAGCTACTATGAATAAGGTTTATGTTGACCCGTGTTCCCATCCACCAATATTGATAAGGACAAGATATTGATATGATCTGAAAGACTTTGAAAGTCCAAGTCATAGGGACTATGAGAGGATATATATATAAGAGTAGTGTAACTTAGTGGAATATATAGGGATATACGGGCTTGAACCATAGACCTTCTCAGTAGAACATATCAAAGTTCTTATTATCAAAATAATTTGAACTATTCCAAGAACCCAACATGCATTTTATTGCATTGGGCTCTTTCATTAAAGGATATTGTTTGATAATGAACTAGTTAATTCATTTCATCTCCTAGCCACATTAATATAAGTAATAAATGAAAAATGACACTCAAGGAGTCTCACCTGCAAAATCTTCCATCGAAGAGTAGGATCATGAACATAAATCAATCTTTTCCAAATAGTCCCTACAATTCAATGGTACTTCTTATATCATGAAGCATGTGGATCATTGTGAAACTCACTAGTATACACATGGAATTTCTATTTAGTAGTGGGTGCATAAATGTGTTCCCACCTTAGAGTCATTGTTGAAGAATTGGTACCTATAGAAGAAAAATGTAATGATAGATGACCTACTGACCATAACTACAATTTAAGTTCTATGACAGTTTTCAACCTTGTGAGGAAGATATGTTGATTAGTGGGGATATAAAACACATTCAATTTTTCCCACTAATGGGACTACCATAATGCTTGACCATAGATTTTGTAGAGGATGATGTCACAAAATAAATTCGTTCTCTGTGGTTTGAATAAATAGAGGTGCACCATATAGTCACATAAGCCAATAATACCAACTATCTAGTTCACTATTATTGGATATTGAAGGCAAATAGTCAATTTCAATATGGAGGATGTGTCTAAGTTGGATATTATTGGTGACTATTTGTATGAAAACATCATTGCAGACATTGTGTATTTTATTTGAGAGTACACTCACCTATTCCCATGTAGCATCTTTGATATGAAAAGAGTGAGAGGAGAACATTGGGAGATGAATATAGAATTGAAGCCTAACACCTGATCTACCAAGAAGTGACAATATAGGATGCATTCACATTATAAGTAATATGATAAACAATAGATATGTGATATGCTAACTATTGGCTAGATATTTTCAGTGGAACAATAAGATTGCACTAGTCTAATAGTCATCTAGGGTGTGAAAAAGGTCGAATAAAATTTTCTGTGGAAATTTTTAGATTGAATCAGGCCCACAGACATGATCCCTTTCATACAAGTTTTAGTCACAAGATTACCAAGAAAGTGGCAAGGAATGAACCTTACACCTTCATAGTAGGATTATTTAGCTATCATAAAATCTGTATCATCAAGGAGGATAAGATGAACACCATTTTTTCTATGGAATGGTGATTGTATGCATTCAATCTCATGCCCTTTGGCCCATGTAATGCACCAATTATGTTCTCTAGAATCATGTTTGTTATGTTCAATGAGTATATCCATAATTTCCTTGAGCTATATTTTAAATTATTGGCAATGCATATCTAGCTAAAGGGTCACATGGCTAAACTAATGTTGGTGATGGAAAGACGTTGATTTATCTAGTTGTACCTAAATATTAAGAATTTCATTTTCTACACCCCATTCAACATCCTCTTGGATCATATTATCTACAAGGAAGGATGTTTAGTCAAACTAATGAAAATCATAGTAATTTTAGAATATGTATGCACTAGAGAATGTCCCTGTGTTATGGTCATGCAGGGTATTATCATATATTTATCATGGGGCATGCTCAAGTAATAATGTAGAAGGAGGAACTACTATGAAAAGGTGTCCCAATTGTATGGATTGTAGAATGTGAAAAGGGTTTTTCCAAGTTAAAATGGTGGATGGTTATGGCTCCAATTCTTATTTTTCCTGATTGGTCAAAAATTTTGTATATCCGTGTCATGGATTCTTCTACCATTGCATTGGGAACATGTTGGCATATCTAGGGGAACACATGCTACATCACCCAAGGTAATTTTCTAGAAAAAAATTTAATTACACAACCATGAAATGCAAAGGCCTGGTGATGGTGTATATGCTACAAAATTTCAAGTATTATCTTCTCGACCAATCCTTCAAGTTTTCCATAGATAATTTAGTGGTCAAGTATTTGGTTAACAATACAATGTTGGAAGGTTAATTCTAACGGTGTTTGCTACTATTTTAGGAGTTTGATTTTGAAGTGGTGTTAAACTAGGTAAATAAAATGTGGGACCTAATGTGAGATCGGAAGAGC
>CBVK0100794843.1:0-26775 GCA_900067695.1 Picea abies | reverse complement strand
ACATGCAACTATAATAACCTACATGCAACCATAATAACTGACATGCAAACACAATAAACAAAGATCATCTACATCAAACCCTAAAACGCATCCAGAAACCCTCAGTGTATCAGATCTGCATGTTAGAGCAGTAAGATCGTAGCAAATATCTTGATCAGCCGGATCAGGGATATTTCAAACTCCAACACCTAGAGTATGTTCCTTCAAATTTGGAGGTTGCTAACATTTTGACTAGGCCGCTGGCAAAGTAGAAGTTTGAGATGCTAAGGGAGAGACTAGGCTTGGTGGAAAACAACTTCCTCCAAAGAGAGAGAGTTTTTATTCAATTGCTCAATGGTTGTTTCTCCTTCCTCGAGGCACAACAATGACAGTAGATCTATATCCTAGTGCAGTGGATCCATACTTCATGATGTGTGCTAAGCATTGATGAGTGATGAAGCTAGGCACAGCACTAGTTGCTTAGGGAGATGACTTCTTGTTATGTAGGGATGAGTTAGGAGGCTCCATGCATGTACCAGTCTCTAGTTCATATTCAGTTGTAGTTCAATTCTTCATGCATTTCTATTATTAGCTAGGGCGCACATGCTTGAGGAGATTGCCACTATTAGATAAAGGGCGTAGATCTCAAGGATACCATGCATGCACATTGTAGCCGATACTCCTAGTTGAGCTGCTCTTTACTTGGCACTCTTATCCATGCAAGGAGGGCACACTAAGTGATCATATTAGAGCTAGGATTTGATACAGTCAAACCAAGTAGCCTTTTGCATGTGTCCAGGTTTGTTGTACATTCCCTCCTCTTCCTATTCTATAAAGGAGATGTAGGGTGCACCACTATGTTGTTGGTGGTCTTTTTGTTTTGAGCTATTGTAGTATATTTCTTCTTAGTATTCAATAGAAGATAGAAGTGATTGAGAGTACAGATCTGTGTATTTGTTGTTCAAATTTTCAGCAACATGTGTTTGTAGATTAGTGTACTTAGTTCTGTTGTTTTAATTGAAGCTTTCAAATTTTCAGCTTCCTAGTATTTAAGTTATTCTTTCTTTGTAGAATTTGCTTACCATGGCTTGAAAATTATCATCTGCCCCATTACTCGGCTTCAGCATCTAGTTCCAACATGCTTTGACATCCTCTCTTTTGTACCATGCATAGTTTTAGGTTTTTAAGCATTTTTCATTTTTCATGTGCCTCGTAACTCTTCTTTAGCTATCTACTTAGATCTTTATATGCTTTTGAAAGCATCGCTATAGGAGTCGCTTTCACACTCCCACTATGTATCTACATTATATGTACATTTTAGTCCCACTGGCCTACCTACTAAATGTGGATATTTGTTGGACACTAAAAAACTTATCTTATCTTATCTTATCAGCAGGTCAAGAATATGTGGACTATCTACATTCACTCTAGGTAACCAAGCTCGTCTTTCCTTCAAAGAAGTTTAACTTGACTAAGGGCCACGTTGCACTACTGCATATACTAAGCTAAAATAAATTAAATAAATTTTACTTGATGATTTAGGATTTAATTTAAGTTTGAGTGAACTTCTTAAAGTGGACTATGAACTACTTTGGGACTTGCATAGATCCATCTTAAACTTAGATCTATTAGACACCAAGAGGAATAAAAAAAAACTTGAGGTGCAAACCTCAATCTTTTTGCACCATAATGTAATATTTCATAAATATTGAGGTTTGCAAGTTGCCTTTTTTAATCCCTCTTTACATTTAATAGATCCAAGGTTAAGACGGATCTATGCTAGTTTATATCGATGTTTTAAAAGTCGGAATCGGTCGAGGGTCACACCTGACTCGAAACCGAAAAAGGCCGACAACTTGATTTATGAACTAGTTTACTAAAAATAAGATAAGATAAGATAATTTTATTAATGTCCAACAAATAACCATAAAAGTAGGTCAATGGGACTAAAGGATATATGCAATGTGAATACAATGTGAGAGTGAAAAAGCAACTCCTATATAATGAGAGAAAGAAAGATACAAGAAAACTAAAGGTACAATCTAATATTAGTCAAGAAGGAGAGAGACAGAGAGAGAGAGAGAGAGAGAGACCGGAAGATGAAGCCAATGAGGTCAAGGTCTCCTGGATTTGATGACCAATGGCGAGGGGGGCGATGGGGGTTGCACTGGCTCGTTGTCGGAGTCCTCGGGTACCATAGGGGGATCCGGCTATATGATCCTGGGGGATGTGGGAGCGAGGAAGCTCGGTTCTCCTACCATCCGGGTCAAAGGAAAAAAACTCTAAATAGATCTCTGACTACTCCGCTAGGACTGGGAGGCAATCTAACGGGCGAGAGGTGCCCTGCTCTGGATCCATCTGGAGCTGAACCATCTGTCACTACGAGGATGTGTGGTCGGATGTATGGTCCTGCACCTTCGAACTGGTCTCAAACATATTGCTTGATCTCCCAGGGGAGGAGGCTGAGAAGAGCCCGAGGTCTCACCACTCTACGATCCGAAGTACTCTAGAACTCCGCTTGTCATTTGTTGCTCTGATCTGATGGAAGGGCAAGAAAGTATGAGGTGATCCTCCTAGTCCACTCGAGGTGGGGGGGAGGCGTGCAAAAGCTGGGATCTGTGACTGGAAATCTTCTTGATGAAAAGAGCTAGGCACCTCTGATCATGATATTGGAAGAAAGTAGAGAGGGATCCCCCTGAGTCCTTGTAGAGGTAGTAGTAACATACTCTGATCTCATAGTATATAGGGCACCGAAAAATGAGATGCATCTCTATCTCTGGCTCCTATAGATGACACATCCGGCAGATCCTATTAAAACATGGGATACAATGATCAATCTCCACTCGAAGTCGGTGAGAATCAACTCGGAGTTGTATCAGAGGGATCATGAGTGAATGCATACAATGTCTATATGTGTATGGGGGGCGGATAATGATACCATCCCGCAACTCCAAAAAGTGATCTAAGTAGAAAGACATCTTCGAGCCCAAGCTCGTTGGAGGTGAGGTCTAAGTGACCTAAATATATAATATGTATATGTCCTCTCTGATGTCTCGATTCACTGTCTGTCTAGGTGGCAAGAGATGGACCGACGCATCTAAGGAGTACCCAAGGGTTAGCTCAAGCAATCATGAGCCAAACATGAGATCTCTTCCCCAAAGTTGGGGAGGTCATAGATTCGTCTCTCTTGATCCCCTCGAGGTTAGGCTCTGTAATCAGGGCCGAGTGTTTACACCATTTGTCATCCATGGATCATGGGGAAGTACTCAGAGAGTTTTCCGAGAGGTTTTCCTTGGAAAAATAAGTTCATGTATATAAATGTAATTCAAAACCATTAGAGACCAAATATGCATAGTTTTCTCATCTATATACCATTTAAGGGTGAATATAACAAAATGGGCACAAGAATCCAATCAGTAACTCCTCCAAGCTTATAGATGGGATGCAGCCTCCGGATTTGGATGCCAAATCCACTGTAAACAGCCCACAAAGAATGTCAACCAAGCTTCAAGCTCATTTTGAATCGCAACTCTTCAACGTAGCTCCACAAACTCCAAATGCTCAATGAGAAAGACGTGAGGAAAATAGAGAGGGGGTCCTTCTATAAGATTTTTTTAGGGTTTTGTGGAGGAGGGTATATATTTTACTAGGTTTTTTTGCACTTTTCTCAAAATAATTGCACAGACTTATAGGTAACCAATTCAGAATAGAACAAACCAAACGCGCTGATTTGACTAGTTCCATACCAAACCAATCGATTTAGTATGGAAGCGGCCACCGAACGGATTCGAACGCCTAGCCACCTCCTGGAGGCACTAAACCAATCAAAGCAAACAACTTTGAGTCAGAATTGGTCGATATTTAAAACTCTGGTTTATGGTTGTTGTTGTTGAAATATGGTAAGGTAAAATGTGGTCTTTAATAAAAAAAATTGAGGTTTGCAAGTCGCCTTTTTTGGATCTTTCTCAACACTTTATAAATCCAAGGCTATAAATGTGGTCTTTAATTAAAAAATTGAGGTTTGCAAGTCACCTTTTTCGGATCCCTCTCAATGTTTTATAGATAAAAGGCTAAGATGATCTATGTTAGTCTATGGTTGTTGAAATACGGTAAGTAACATATGGGCTTTAATAAATATTGAGGTTTGCAAGTAGCCTTTTTTTTTTGTCCCCCTCAACGCTTAATACATCTAAGGTTAAGATGGATCTATGCAAGTTTATAATTGTTGTTGAAATATGCTTATGGTAAGTGGAAAGAATTAAAAGGTCTGCTCTTTTTTTCGTTTTATTTTATTAGCCCGAACGAGTGACATGGAGATCCCCCCACCATGGGCTGTAGACTACCTTGGATCTCTCAAAATAATTTTGACTCGACCTTAAAAGAGTTCGTTATTTCAAATGAGCTGAATAGAATTTTTCCATTATGTACAACATTTATTTTCCCGAAACTGGAAGCTCCCCTGAAGTATTTCAAAGTAGCTATACTTTTGAGGGACAGAAGCCTCTGTTTGAGATGGGGTATCTCAATATCTCAATGCTTAGTCTTTTAGAACTGAATGATGTTATTCTGAATTGACCTACAGATGACGTGAGATTATATACATGAGGTTCATACACAGCAGTAACCTAATTTTCAGAGAGGAATGCATATGAATAAATGAGTGTATGTGTGTAAAAGATAAAAAAAAATTAAAAGGAAAAGCTGGGTGAGTTATGAGACATACAATAGCAGCAGCTCCATTGTTGGGGGTTCTTCCTTCATTGGAGGAACCATTGGCGTCGGCGATGGCACACGTTTGCGCGCAGCTGCTCCGGTCGTTCCTCCTCCTCCTCCAAGCCCTCGTAATAGGGGAGCATTGAGAGGGCATGGCGATGAACATGGACCCATTAGGAGGGAAAGGGGTAGTACGCCTCACACTTGCATTTGTATCCAAATGAGTGAAAATTGAGCAGTGGACCTGGGAACTGCTTGCAGGTAAGACGACAGAGAAAGGCATGGCCACCAACCAACTATTTGGAGGATAATCTCCCCTCCCCTCTCCTCAAATGCAAAAACGATGGATGGTGGTGGTTGTAAAGGGTCGCGATGTCATCAGAAAGCAATTCGAGGGAGGACTTTTGTTACAGATGGGGAGGTAGCTTTTCTTTTCATTTGTTCCTTCCTTCGCGCAGGATGGTAATAAAGGTTAGGCGATCAAGATTCGATGACATTAGTATAGCTTACGATGACATTAAATTAAATTAGGTGGCTATTGAGGACGGTTGGTGTTAAATTTTGTTTAGTTATTTTAAAAGGAAAAATTGCTATGAGGATGATGTTTAATGTTCAATTAAGTTTATAAGAGAGGTTTAATGTTCAATTAAGTTTATCTTATAAAGAAAGGAAGGTATCAAATTAAATATTTTTGAATGTTTATAATTCAACACAGTGGAAATTGATGTATATATGTTTTTAATTAAATTATGAAATTGGATAAAGTTATGTTATCTTGATTATTAATTGGATTGGAAATTGAAGTATATAGGTTTTTAATTAAATTATTAAATTGGATAAAGTTATGTTATCTTGATTATGTAATTGGATAGAGACTAAAGTTATGTTAAATTGTTTTTGGATTAGTGGCAAATAGTTTTAGATAAGCATTGGTATTTATTTTTGCAATATTCATTTTTTTCTTTAAATCCATAATGTTGGAAAGATGGAGTGAGATATTTGAATATTCATATTTATCATGCTAGAGAAAATAGTACTTTACCAATTGATCATGGGATAGTATTTTTCTTACTTTATTTTTTTCTTGTTATCTACATATATATTTGAGCTTGGTCCATCACATTGTGGTTTAGCAGCAACATGATCTGGAATATGTTGAGAACGAAATGAGATACACACAAAAATATAGCAAAGAACATGGAAATGCAATGAAACCCAACTTTTATTAATGAATAAAATAGTAGAACATTGTAGAACACAAATTGGCTAGAATGGTGGTAGCTTATCTCTAAAGAGAAAGAGATGTCGACGACTCTCATTCGCAATAAGCATTACATCACACTCCATTGCCTACTCAAAGGACCTCCTTCACCTTGATTATATATGAGAGAGTGAGAGGAGAATAATTCTCATGATGCATGTGTGATAAATTGGTCTAAGTTTACAAAATGTCATAGTCATGTAAAACAATAGGACTTCCTAGGACGTCACCCATTCCAATACTACTCTAGCCCAAGCATGCTTCACTATAGAATTTTGATGGGATCTGGTGCATTAATGTTGTAGGCATGTACGTAAGACCGTTGTGCAATCATTACATGGTGGTTGTAATTAACAAACGTTGATTCGGTGGAAGAGGTGGATGGCCATCGATATCCACCTGGATCAATCCTCTCCCCTTAGGAAGCAATGATCCCCATTGCGTCAAGTTCCTATAGGAGAGGGGGGAACTTTTGTTGAATTTGAATACTGGTGAGCCACTTGCCTTATTGAAGAAGTTGTCCTGCTTTGACAACGCAATAGATTTGTATGTTATATTATCACCAACCTTAAACTTGCATGGAACCTTATGTTGGTCATGTTGTTGCTTATACTTGGCATTATCATTTTGAAGGGTGTCATGAACCAATTGTTGGAGGTGTTGGATCTATTAAGCAAATTTGGTTGCACGATCTGCCTTAGTCTAGGTGTGGGAGGACTCTGTCGGTGAAGATGCAGAAGGAAGAGCTATATCAATGGGGGATAATGGTTGGAACCCCAAGCACACCTGATAGGGAATGTGGCCAAGAGAGCTATGAAGGGATCTATTATAGTTATGTTGAACATATGGAAAACTCTCATTCTCTGGAAGGGAGAGTCTATAGAGTGGACCATTGGGTAAGGGAGCATCGATCACCAAGTCAATGGAATGTTTGACTTGGCAACGCAAAGACACCCCTGTAGGTGAAAAAAATATATATGTGCTCCTCTGCCATCTTGTCAACCTGATTCTATTGTATAGAAAGGTCTTGGGTCGAGGCTATGGTATTCACAATGACCTTCTGTTCACCTTCTAGTCTAATCGTGAAGACAGAAAACTTTGTGGTCTGAGAGATTACTTTGCAGCATTGTTTTGCTTATATCAATGAAATGACAGTATTCATAACTACCTCTGGTATCATGTAGAGTTGACCCCCAAAGTAACAATGAAACTATGAGGTCGAGACTTATAAACAGTGTGACATTTTCTCATATATGGTTGTCCTAAAAGAACATCACAAACTTCAATTGGGGAAACAACACACATTACCTCGTCTTTGAAGGGTTTGATGCCATAGGAAAGACGACATTGATGGTTGACGTGGAGGTCTCCTCCCTGGCTCAACCAACCAATGGTGTATGGTTGGGGGTGTGGCATGGTCAGTAGCTTAAGTCTCTTTATGACCTTGACCAAGATCGAGTTCTTCTGGCTCCCGTTGTCAATAATGAAATGTAGTGTGGTCCCCTTCACCCACATTTGTGAATGGAAGAGGCACTCCCCCTCTTCAAGCTCCTCCAACTCATCTAGTTGGATATTTGTTGTTGTGATGGTAACATTGGGTTTTGCATCGATGATCTGCTTTCCCTATTTTGAATCAGAGTATGAGTCGGAGTATAACTCCTTTTCTTTAAGCTCAGCCAACAATGATTGTTTTGAGTGGCATTCATCAGTGTTGTTTGAAAAGATTTTGTGGAACTCACACCACTTTCCAATGTCTCTCTTCGTCTTCTTGTTTCCCTTCTTTTCCTACGGCTTGGACTGGTTGTCTTGAGGTTGGCCTTCCTTACTTTGTCCCTTGTTCTGTGAGTGAGGGCCACCTTTACTATGCTTTTGTTGTTGTGGATTTGCAGACCCGAACTCTCGCTTAGTTCACTGCTTAAATTTCTACTCAATTTTGACAACATATCGACAGTTCCCAATGAGGAGATGTCCAAGAAATCCATTTATGTTTGGATGTACATGTGTAGGCCATTGCAATACTTCAATACCAGGTGTCTCTCTGAATCATGAATACCCAACGTTGAGCATAGGGTATGGAAGATGTTGGTATACTATGGCATTGTTTAGTATCTCTCTTGATGCAAAGCCATCCATCTCATATACTGGTCATCATAGTTTCCAACAGGGTAGTAATCCTCCTTGAGGGCATCCACAGAAGTCGCCTAGATGGGTTCTCTCTTGAATGGTGTAGATTCATCCACAATGTGCCTCTCCAAGTAACCTTCCCACCAAGATTTGACATGGGCAAGGGCTTTAAGGAGCACGAAGGTGATCTTTTCACCGTTGGAAAATTTTTGGACAAAGTAATAACCTTCTATCATATTCAACCATTTCTCTATAGCATCTGCATCTATCTAGCCTTTAAATGAGGGAATATCAAAATTAATGTGTACCTTGAAGAGCATCACACCACCGAAATGGTTGCTTGTCGAAGATTCCTCGAAGCACCATTAGTATTCATCGAAGGATCTAAGTGAAGTTGTCCATCATCTCATTCCTCTGTCACATGAGGGCTTCCTCGAGCAACATCTTGAAAGGATCTCCTACTCTATCATGTCTCTTTTCTTCTGCCATGGGAGGTTGCTTGGGTTGGCGAGATCAATTGTCCCCAAGTGAAACTATCTCGAGACCCAACTCTTTATACCTTGACCTCGTCGAGGACATGCACCGAGAAATAACAAGGAGCAAATTGCTATGATACCACTGATCCAAATTATGTTGAGAACAAAATGAGATACGCAAAAAATTGCAACAGAGAACAAAGAAATACAGTGAAACCCAACTTCTATTAATGAATAAAACAACAAAACATTGTAGAACAAAAATTGGCTAGAACAATGGTAGCTTATCTCTGACGAGAGAGAGAGAAACGTTGGCTATGCTCATTCGCAATAAGAATTACAACACCCTCCATTTCCTACTCAAAGGACCTTCTTCACCTTGATTATATATGAGAGAGTGAGAGGAGAATAATTCCCATGATATTTGTGGGATAAATTGGACTAGGTTTACAAAATGCCATAGGCATGTAAAACACCAGGACTTCCCCGGAGGTCACCCATCCCAGTATTACTGTATCTCAAGTGCACTTAACTACAAAATTCCGATGGGATTCGGTGCATTAATGTTGTAGGCATGTACATAAGACCACTAAGCAATAATTACATGATGGTTGTAATTAACAAATGTTGATTCAATGGAAGAGGTGGATGGCCATCGATATCCACCTAGATTAGCATATATGCTTCTACCTTGTGTGGGGTTTCTCGAATGTGGCTACCAATCTTAGGCCTTGTGTTATTAATTGGTTATAGTTTTTGGGCATAACATGATCGATGTAGCCTTCAAGAAAATTATTGTAATGGCACTGGCAAGGTAAAAAATGACCCCATTCTTCTCAAGTATTGGAGGGTGGGTCATTCTTTTCTTTGGTTCATCATATGTCAATAGGTGGCTCCCCATGTGTATGTGTGTGCGTAGCGTGTGAGTGTGTGTGTGTGTGCGCGCGCGTGCACTCAAAAGGGTTGGATCCATTGGTGAAGAGTGGGGATTTTTTCACCAATGGACAAGTAAAATCTAGTGAGGGATTTCCTTGGATCCATGGGGGCGTGTTGAGGTAGTGATTGAACATGTGATTGTACCTAGAGAGATTATGTTAAATGGTCTTGTGACCCCTACACACATAAGTGGATCAAATCCCAGCCCCATGTCTTGCAATCTTTAAGTAACCTTGTGGGTTAGCTCAATCAATTTGAATAGATTGTTGGAAGGTGTGTTGTTAAGAGGTCACGAGTTAAAATCTAGGGGAGCCCCACTGGGTCACCCATCGCCCCCAACGACTAGCAATTAATCCACCTCCCTATGGAAATTATGGGAAAGAAGGGGAAGTGCTCCATTAGGGAAGTTTGGTGGCCTTGGTATCGTTGATAGCCTTCAAGATAAATAAAAAATAAAAAATAACCAATACACACACATATACACAGATTTCAATTAAAGCTATAACAATCCCTAGCCTATGACTATAAAATATCCTCTCCTTGTAGCCTAGATTGATTGTAAGGACTCATCTTCAACCTCATATAAATGTCAATATACTATGATCTTTACGCTAATATTAGATGACATTAGAATCACATAGAATGATATTAGATTATTCGACTATTAAACATGTGTTAATGCAAAATTATTTCTTTAGGCTAAAGTAATGGATTAAAAGAAAACATGTTTTTTTACATAGATCTCTAACTTCATTTTTTTCATTTAATTTTATTAGCATTATTTATAGACACATATCGAGATACTTTTCTACATGAGACTATAAAAACAACGTGCCTATCTCATGGTATCTTGAAATAGATTCTCTGACTAAAATCTCCTTCCATCTTATCTCACATTATGAGCATTGGTTTGTCATTGCACATAAATCCCAATATACTATGATCCTTACTCATGTGGAGACATCCACAATAGTAGTACCTCCCCTACTAGCATAAGGTTGATTAGTCATCACATGATTATGCATATTTTCTCAACCTTCCCTTCCTTCCTTTATGTGACATGTGTTCTTACTTGTTTTATTTTGGATAGGCATGAATTCCATGTTGAAACTTAGGTTTAAATCTCAAAAACTAAATTTAAGTGGGAAAAGGGGAAAGTCTACATTGCCCTAGTTGCTAACCCATTAATATTGTCTACCTAAGGATAAGTTACCTTCAGTCGACCCTGGGGGTTAGCTCAAGCAATCATGAGCTAGACATGTAATCTCTCCCCCAAGTTGGGGAGATCATAGGTTTGACTCTCTTGATCCCCTTTGGATTAGGTGGTTAGAGCTTAAGCATCAATGATCTACCCCATTTACCATCCATGGATCATGAGGAAGTATTCAAAGGGTTTTTCACAAGGTTTTTATTGGGAAATTGTTTTTACTATAAGTCAAAACCTACTCACTTCTCACTATAAAATTTCACATTTATAGTGCTTTTGCCTTCAGTTTTGAGATGTTTAGTCTAGGATCAACCTTTTTCACAATATTGTATCATTGAATTTATTATATGGATGTCAAATTTTGTGTAATGGACTTTAGCAAACATAATGGAATCACGTTGAGAGACTCCTTAGTTCCATGCTCTTTGAATTCATTAGATCTAATCAATCCCTCATGCTATTATTTTCACAAAAAATGGGGCTTACACCCTTACATCATAACATTGTTTCACACGTGTTTCACATGATAGTCTTCCTATATTTGCTTTGTTGCTTAACTAATCATGGTCTTCTTAAGCAAAAATATCATTTTCCTATCCTTCAATCTTTCATAAATTTAGCCAAACACAATTATCAATACTCTTGGTATATGAAGGTTACAACTTTGCTACTCTCTCTTGGATTGGATATGGACAGTCTTCCATTGTTTAGTATCTTTATTCTTTGATCATATATTATCTAAAAGAGATATTCATAGACCAACTGTAGAGGAGGTACACCTAGTATATTTGAGGTTTACCGAATTTCACCATGAGAGTTGCTTTCTCACAAACTCCATCATTGTTACAAAATGATTTTATCATCACTTTGAGCCAATTTAGTGGCCAAATATCACAACCTTAACTTTCATCTTAGGTAATTCAAAGTTTATTCTTGTTATCTAAGGATGGAGATTGATCATCACTTAACATGTGGTCAATGTATATATAAGTTATGTAATAAGGAGCCTGAATAAAAAAAACATTATATTTTATCTTATTCAATTTAGCATGAGATGTGTGATAGAGATTATTGTATATCTAGATATCCTCGCACTTTGAGATCTTGAATTCATTATGAAGACCAAAGGTGTGTTTCCCTTTTCATTGGAGAGCTTACTTAGTTATGGAAGAAGTTGTTATGTGCCCCTAAATCCAACTCCATCCAGTGCCTTTTGTCTTACTACCCAATTATTCAAGCAAATGGGAAGGTACACCTGTTTCCTGTCAAAGGAGCACTTAATGTCACATCTCTTCTTTCGGGTCTCAAGTTTCACTCAAAGTATATATTCACTGTAATGCATTACTCACTTTTTCTCAACCTCGAATGTTAAAGGATATAAATCTTCCATTCATCATAAGGTGTTAGACAAGCTCAATTTTATATATTTATGTCTTCTCTCTCTGCATATTTCTCTAGCACCTTCTCAAGCCAAGTCTTAATATGCTCATTTCACTTTTTTTAGAGTCACTTCAAGTTCTCCCTTTCTCTTTTTGCATGTCTTATTTACCAAATCTTATTGATCAAACTAAATCATTTATGGGATTTTTTTGACAGAAGCTAAATGGATGTATATTATCGGTATGAAAATTTCATGGTCGACTATACTTGCAACCAATACAACATCAAATGCATTCTTATTAAAGTCTAGAAGATAAAAACATAACAAATAAACACAAGGGAGATTTCTTACCATTGCAAGGTTTCTAATAGTATATCTAAGGATCTTCAAGGTCTTGATTTGCATAGACAAATTAACTAAGGGAGATTTGTCCACCATATTAGCCTTGTGTGATGGGGAAGGATAAGTGATGAAGAGTAGTTGTACTAATACAATACAAAGCTCCAGCGTTGCAGATACCTCGATAAGCTTGGCTTAGTGATTATTTATGGAGTGCATCATGATTGGGAGTCATTAATTCGTCATGTTTTCCTTAAGTTTGTGTCATGTAATGATGCCAAAAACACTAAGCAAAAAACAATCCTACTACTTGTGTCAACTTTGCATCATCTAACTTCATAATTTGCATCAGTTTTGCATTGAATGCATTGATGTTGCATCGGTTTGTGACTGATACAATGAATTTACATTAAATGTATCAAAGTTATGGCATCGAGATATGTGTGTGTGTGTGCGTATTTCATAATGGTTAAGAATATGTGTTTCCTCCTAAGAGGTCACAAGTTCAAATCTAGAGGGGTAGGGTATGTATGCATATGTAGACTTTAGTAGTCAAATCATTGCGCGAAGGGGGTCGTCTAGCTTGGTTATGACCTTAAAATTAGATTATTGTATATTATTAAATTGTCATGGACCATACATGTGAAAGCATCTTTAATATATATATATATATATTAATAATGCTTTCACACACACACACACACATATATTAAAGATGCTTTCACATGTATGGTCCATGACAATTTAATAATAAATTGTAAGAGCTTAAACATATTTTATTAATATTTTTTTTATCAAGTGGGTCTAGGCCCAAGTAACTAAGAGGAGGAGTGTTATCCTCCCCGCATAGGTTATGTTAGCACTAGAAGTCACCTTCAGATTGCGTTGAAGGTAAGCCCAATACCCATTAGTTTATATGTCAAGAGTTGGTTTTAAAGAGGTTAAATGGGCACAGACTCAGTGATAATAACGTTCTAACTCAAAAATCTTGTCTAGCATGCACAAGCATTTGAGGTATGGAATCAACTTCAGCCAGTAAGTTGGAGTAAGGATGAATATAGGGAAGAATTTGGAGAGGAGAGTGTAGAGGTCTGCTATGGACATCAGGTCTTCAAGCAGCCTAAGGAGGAAAAACTCAAACACAAGATCTGCTTGGATTTAAATTTCAAGGAAACTGAAGGAAATTATAACGACACTATAATCAAAACATTCATCATAATACAGTTACAAGAATTCATATGAACCAGTCATTCATGAACTCTCTTAGTATCAGAGGCAAATAAGATGGAGCAAGAAAGCTAACTTAGATTAACCAAGATGTCTCAAAAACAAATACATAACCAGAGAACTAATGTTCTTCATAAAAATATTACATTAGTAGGGAGCCTAGCTCAACCATCCGACCATTACAAAATATAAAAACTGAGTATATATACTCAAATCAACTCGCACCCTACAGAAGCGCACTCTGGTAACTGTATTCAAGGCTTGGTGTCTACATATTCCTCTATCAGACCGCACTTGCACTCTTCTGTCAGACGTGATCTCGGATCGGTATGGGCTTTGCAGGAGAATCCGTTGTCAGGGGAATCTTGGGTTGACATTCTACCTCCACGGCCAGTTTTTCCATGCTTTCCATTTACGGGGTGAAATGAGGTTTCAACTACCTCCCCCCATTTCCATTAACTGCTTTCTTTGGGATCAGGATGAAGCCTAACACCCAATAATGCTTTAGGTGCCCATGACTTCCTCAAAATGATTTCAGAGCCTCGGGCCATGCTGCTTTCCTTTTGCATTCAAAACAGGCGCTCTTGGCCTTTGGTGCGGCTCCCCTATATCGCTTCAATCTTGCATGTGACCTCATGCCATGACCTAGAGCTTCCATCTAATGGTGTTGTCGGGCTTTGCCTTTCGGGATTTTTCACTCCAACTTGATTCCAACATTGCGATGCCCTAAATCGTGACATGACCTATGAGATCGACGGTCGGCCAGCTTCAAAATAGACGACCATGATCCTTTCCCCGTCAACACGAAATGTTGGTTATGCAATGAGCGTTGGCCCCTCTTTCTGGACCAGCTTCCATGTGACCCCGTACTGAGACCATGCCCCCAATTCACGGGCGCTTCGTGATATTGCGTTTAGGGGGTATCGCACCATGTTCTACTTCTGAAACCCGATACGTGAAATCCCGATCCTGCTGATCCAGTGCCACGCGTCCCCTATTTTGAATGACTCAGAATAAAACCATCGGATTTTTGGGTCTCAGGATTTCGGGCTACGGATGCACCTTTTCGACGAGAACCCCGAACTCGAGATTCCCGATTCTCCAAAAATTGTCGATGTCAGATCAACGACCCTTGGCTCTTCACGATTGGATGACCTAGATTATTTCGCACTTCGTGAGTTCTGATGACTTTGCTCCTTGATTGCTCCATCTCGCAAAACTGCAAAAAATTGCTCCTTGCCCGCTCACTTGATTTGAGACCACAACAAACCGCTTCATGTGTTGCGCTTGGTGCTCACGACTATGGACTGTGAATGGTTACTTTGATGACTGGCTGGGGGCTTAGGAAAACAAAGGATCAGTGATAGAGGAAAAGAGAGAGGTGATCGAATTTATGGAAAATGGAGAGGTTTATGGCCGATATTTCTCAGGCAAGCTGCTAAGGAAAAACAGGTTGATCAAACGGATAAGGGAAAACAGAAGAAAACTACAAGCTGAAAGAGGAAAACTTACGATCGGGTTTGCAAAAGGAGGAGAGACAGAAAAATTTGCAGACTTAAGGTAGAAACCACAAACCCTAAGGCTTTGACAAGTTTATGTGCTAACATTAGTCTCCACAGGGGATGGGATGCTCCCTGCGGGCTGTCAAGAATGCGTAGTTCCAGTGCCTTAGCTGTTGGGTTATGGAGTCATGCTCAAAATATTCACAGAAGAAAACACGGAAATATGTACACTGCTCTACTAAAACGAAAAAGAAACACATGGGCTCCAGAAGGAGCTTATTTATGTACAATCCTAAACTAACTGAAAATTTTAAAAAATGTTAGGTGAAAGCAAACTTCCACCATAGCCATTCAAGTAATTGTCTAACTGGAAGGCCCTTGGCTCTGTCAGTGATTGATAACATATGATGCAACCGCGACAACAGAATGGTTACATCCTTTAGATTTCCTCTGAATGTTGAAAACGAGATGAAGCTGAGAGGCTTCAAAACGTGGAGGAACTGCAACTCCATGTACTCCCTGACTGGCTCATAGAATAGGTGATAGAAAGCATGTTCTGTCTAGCAACTGCTCACACATGGCTGGATATCTATTGCAAGCTCAGGTGAATGAGAGGTTGATGCAGGCTAATTGATTTCAGACAATGGCTACTCACTTACAAGCTCTGAGCAGGCTATAAACTGCATCTTTGGCTCCTCCTCTTCTTCTCCATGGCTCTCCCAAGGATCAGATTCATAATCATCATAAGCAGGAATCGTGGGAAAAATTTGTTCTTCCATCTGCTCCTCGATGTCTTCTGCAGGTCCAAGATGGTTGATTTCCTCGTAATATATTTCTTTAGTGAACAAAGGATAAGTCTCTGCAGTCTGTGCTTGGAAATCCTGCATATCTAGCTTAGAATTTGATTCGTAGTTGTCATATACAAGCTAGCCGCTCATCCGATCAACAAACTGTGAAGTGGGGCTCTGTTGTTCCTCATTTGAATAATCATCAAAGCTTGGGATAGCGGGCACATCAGAAGCAGGATGCAGGGCCTCTACAGCTATGAAATCTTCATGATCATCCTCAGTAGAGTTGACAAGAACATTCGCCTCAGGGACCGTAAAATCCTCTACGCTTTTCGGATATTCTAACCTTTCTAGTTTGGTAGAGAGAAATTTTACCAGTTCCATTACTTCGCCCAAAGCATATTGTTCCTCCTCACAGTCTTCAACCTCACAACTTTCATCCCCACAGCTTTCATTAGACACGGTCACATCTGGAACACAGTCTTTATACTCCTCACAACAGTTATGGAAAATAAACTCAGAGGAATAAAACTTTTGACAATGCCTATTGAAAGCTACATGAAACTGCTTCAGGGAAGAGATGTTAGCAGGGAGTAAGGAGAAATACCACTCACAAGCATCTCTTGCTAACGACAACATGAACATTTTCAATAATACATCCTCGTGATGTATTCCCCACTGATGCATGAGTTCGTGAAACTCATGGAGATGTCGAGAAAGGTTGTTCTCTTTACGCTCTCTAAATATGGGCAATAATCACCCCATTCATTTGGAGTAGGAAAACATTTGGAAAACCAACAACATCAGAGAAATCAAAGGGAGCAAACATTCGAGTCAGGATTTTTTCCATCTCGAACCAGTGGAGTCACCAATCGATCTTTAACCAACGGATTCGCCAGGTGAATGATATGCAGTAAGAGTGTGTCTGGTCTTTGTTCACCATCAAAGGCCATATCTGATCGTTGTGTTCTCCCAGGGGGCTTTCAGGAATAGCTAGAAGCAATCACAGTGAAACAGTGGAGTCGAGACAGTGGAGTTTCCAGGTGCAAGCGCAATCTTCAATGGTTCTGATATCTGATGCACCCTCATAATCATAAGCTCGTTGTCATTCTACCCAGGGAAAATATTCAATTTCGTCCACGACAACGATGCCCTAAATGTTAGCACTAGAAGTCACCTTCATATTGCGTTTAAGGTAGGCCTAGTACCCATCAGTTTATATGTCATAGGTTAGTTTTAAAAAGGTCAAACAGGCATAGACTCAGTGATAATAACGTTCTAACTCATAAATTTGGTCTAGCATGCACAAGCATTTGAAGTTTGGAATCAACTTTAGTCAGTAAGTTGGAGTAAGGGTGAATAGAGGGAAGACTTTGGAGAGGAGAGTGTAGAGGTCTGCTATGGACATCAGGTCTTCAAGCATCTTGGGGAGGAAAAACTCAAACACAAGATTCCCTTGGATTTAAATTTCAAGGAAACTGAAAGAAATTATAATGACACTATAATCAAAACATTCATCATAGCACAGTTACAACAATTCATGTGAATTAGTCATTCATGAACTCTCTCAGTATCAAAGGCAAATAATATGGAGCAAGAAAGCTAACTTAGATTAACCAAGATGTCTCAAAAACAAATACATAACCAGAGAACCAGTGTTCTTCATAAAAATATTACAATAGCAGGGAGCCTAGCTCAACCATTCGACCATTACAAAATATAAAAACTGAGTATATATACTCAGTTCAACTCGCCCCCCTACAGAAGCGCGCTCTGGTCACTGTATTCAAGGCTTGGCATCTGCATCTTCCTCTATCAGACCACACTTGCACTCTTCTGTCAAACACGATCTCGAATCGGTGTGGGCTTTGCAGGAGAATACGTTGTCAGGGGGAACTTGGGTTGACAGTCTACCTCCACGACCAATTTTTCCATGCTTTCCATTTACGGGGTGAAACAAGGTTTCAAATCCCTCCCCCCATTTCCATTAACTGCTTTCTTTGGAATCAAGACGAAGCCTAACACCCAGTAATTCTTTAGGCAGTGCCCATGACTTCCTCAAAATGATTTCGGCGCCTCAGGCCATGCTGCTTTCCTTCTGCATTCAACACATGCGCTCTCGGCCTTTGGCGTGACTCCCCTCTATCGCTCCAATCTTGCATGTGACTTCATGCCACGACCTGGAGCTTCCATCTAAAGGTGTTGTCGGGACTTTGCCTTTCTCGAGTTTTCACTCCAACTTGATTCCAACATCGCGATGCCCGAAATCGCGACATGACCTATGAGATTGGCGATCGGCCTGCTTCAAAATAGACGGCCACGATCCTTTCCCCTTCAACACGAAACATCGACTATGCGATGAGCGTTGGCCCCTCTTTTTGGACCAGCTTCCATGTGACCCAATGCTGAGACCATGGGCCCAATTCTCGGGCGCTTCGCGATATCGCATTTCGGGGGTCTCGCACCATGTTCTACTTCTGAAACCCGATCCGCGAAATCTCGATTCTGCTGATATTGCGCCACATGTCCCCTAATTTGAATGACTCATACTTAAACCATCGGCTTTTCGGGTCTCGTGATTTCGTGCTATGGATGCACCTTTTCGACGAGAACCCCGAACTCCCGATTCCCGATCCTCCGAAAATTGTCGATGTCAGATCAACGACCCTTGGCTCTTCACGATTGGGTGACCCAAATTATTTCTCGATTTCGCACTTCACGAGTTCTGATGACTTTGGTCCTTGACTGCTCCATCTTGTGAAACTGCAAAAAACTGCTCCTTTCCCGCTCGCTTGCTTTGAGACCACATAAATCCGCTTCATGTGTTGTGCTTGGTGCTCACGACTATGGCTTGTGAATGATTACTTGGATGATTGGATGGGGGCTCAGGAAAACAAAGGATCAATGACAGAGGAAAAGAGAGAGGTGATTGACTTTATGAAAAACAAAGAGGTTTATGGTCGATATTTCTTAGGCAAGATGCTAAGGAAAATAGGTCGATCAAACGAATGAGGGCAAACAGAAGAAAACTACAAGCCGAAAGAGGAAAACTTACGATAGGTCTGCAAAAGGAGAAGAGACGGGGAAAATTTGCAGACTTAAGGTAGAAACTGCAAACCCCAAGGCTTTGACAAGTTTATGTGCTAACATTAGGGTCCACAGGGGATGGCATGCTCCCGGCAGGCTGCCAAGAACGCGTAGTTGCAACGCCTTAGCTGTTGTGTTATGGAGTCATGCTCAAAATATTCACAGAAGAAAACAGGGAAATATGTACACTGCTCTACTAAAACGAAAAAACAAACACATGGGCTCCAGAAGGAGCTTATTTATGTACAATCCTAAACTAACTGAAAATTTTACAAAATGTTAGGTGAAAGCAAACTTCCACCATAGCCATTCAAGTAACTGTCTAACTAGAAGGCCCTTGGCTCTGTCAGTGATTGATAACATATGATGCAACCGCGACAGCATAATGGTTACATCTTTCATATTTCCTCTTAATATTGAAAACAAGATGAAGCTAAGAGGCTTCAAAACATGGAGGAACTACAACTCCATGTACTCCCTGGCTGGCTTATAGAATAGGTGACATAAATCATGCTCTGTCTAGCAGTTGCTCACACATGGTTGTATATCTATGGAAATCTTAGGTGAATGAGAGGTTGATGCAGGCTGACTGATTTCATACGATGGCTTCTCACTTACAGGCTCTGAGCAGGCTGTAAACTGCATGTTTGGCTCCTCTTCTTCTCCATGGCTCTCCCAAGGATCAGATTCATAATCGTCATAAGCAGGAATTGTGGGAAAACTCTGCTCTTCCATCTGCTGCTCAGTGTCTTCTGTACGTCTAGGATGGTTGATTTCCTTATAATATATTTCTTTAGTGAACAAAGGATAAAGCTCTGTAGTATGCGCTTGGAAATCCTGCATATCTAGCTTAGAATCTGATTCGTAGCTGTCATATACAGGTTGACCGCTCCTCTGATCAACAAACTGTGAAGTGGGGTTGTGTTGTTCCTCATTTGAATAATCATCAAAGCTTGGGACAGCGGGCACGTCAGGAGCAGGATGCAGGGCCTGTACAACTATGAAATCTTCATCTTCATCCTTAGTATAGATGACAAGAACATTCGCCTCAGGGACTGAAAAATCATCTGCGCTTTTCGGAGATTCTAACCTTTCTAGTTTGGTAGAGAGAGATTTTACCAGTTCCATTACTTCATCCAAAGCATCTTGTTCCTCCTCACAGCTTTCATCCCCACAACTTTCATTAGACACAGTCACATCTGGAATACAATCTTTATACTCCCCACAACAGTTATGGAAAATAAACTTAGAGGAATAAAACTTTTGACAATGCCTATTGAAAGCTACACGAAACCGCTTCAGGGAAGAGATGTTAGCAGGGGGTAAGGAGAAATACCACTCACGAGCATCTCTTGCTAACGAGAACATGAACATTTTCAATAATACATCCTCGTGATGTATTCCCCACTGATGCATGAGTTCGTGAAACTCATGGAGATGTCGAGCAGGGTTGTTCTCTTTACACTCTCTAAATATGGACAAATAATCACCCCATTCATTTGGAGTAGGAAAAACATTTGGAAAACCAGGAACAACAGAGAAATCAAAGGGAGCAAACCTTCGAGCCAGAATTTTTTCCATCTCGAACCAGTGGAGTCACCAATTGATCTTTAACCAACGGAGTCGCCAGGTGAATGATATGCAGTAAGAGTGTGTCTGGTCTTTGTTCACCATCAAAGGCCAGATATGATCGTTGTGTTCTCCTAGGGGGCTGTCAGGCGTAGCCAGAAGCAATCACACTGAAACAGTGGAGTCGAGATAGTGGAGTCGCCAGGTGCAAGTGCAATCTTCAATGGTTCTGATATCTGACGCACCCTCATAATCAGAAGCTCATTGTCGTTCTACCCAGGGAAAATCTTCAATTTCGTCTCTTGCAACGACACCATAAATGTTAGCACTAGAAGTCACCTTCAGATTTCGTTGAAGGTAAGCCCAATACCCATCAATTTATATGTCACAGGTTGGTTTTAAAGAGGTCAAATGGGCACAGACTCAGTGATAATAACGTTCTAACTCAGAAATCTGGTCTAGCATGCACAAGCATTTAAGTTCTGGAATCAACTTCAGTAAGTAAGTTGGAGTAAGGGTGAGTAGAGGGAAGACTTTGGAGAGGAGGGTGTAGAGGTCTACTATGAACATCAAGTCTTCAAGTAGCTTAGGGACGAAAAACTCAAACACAAGATCCGCTTGGATTTAAATTTCAAGGAAACTGAAAGAAATTATAAGAACACTATAATCAAAACATTCATCATAATACAGTTACAACAATTCATGTGAATTAGTAATTCATGAACTCTCTCAGTATTAGAGGCAAATAACATGGAGCAAGAAAGCTGACTTGTATTAACCAAGATGTCTCAAAAACAAATACATAACCAGAGAACTAGTGTTCTTCATAAAAATATTACAATAGCAAGGAGCCTAGCTCAACCATCCGACTATTACAAAATATAAAAACTGAGTATATATACTCAAATCAACTCGCCCCCCTATAGAAGCGCGCTTTGGTAACTGTATTCAAGGCTTGGCGTCTGCATCTTTCTCTGTCAGACCGCACTTGCACTCTTTTGTCAAACGCGATCTTGGATCGGTATGGGCTTTGTAGGAGAATCCGTTGTTAGGGGACCTTGGGTTGACAGTCTACCTCCACGACCAGTTTTTCCATGCTTTCCATTTACGGGGTGAAATGAGGTTTCAACTACCTCCCCCCATTTTCATTAACTTCTTTCTTTGGAATCAGAACGAAGCTTGACACCCAATAATGCTTTAGGTGGTGCCCATGACTTCCTCAAAACAATTTCAGGGCCTCGGTCTATGCTGCTTTCCTTCTGCATTCAATACAGGCGCTCTTGGCCTTTGGCGCGGCTCCCCTCTATCGCTCCAATCTTGCATGTGACCTCATGCCACGACTTAGAGCTTCCATCTAATGGTGTTGTCGGGACTTTGCCTTTCGAGAGTTTTCACTCCAACTTGATTCCAACATCATGATGCTCGAAATCGTGACATGACCTATGAGATCGGCGGTCAGCCTGCATCAAAATAGACGGCCACATTCCTTTCCCCGTAAACTCGAATCGTCGGTTATGTGATGAGCGCTGGCCCCTCTTTCTGGACCAGCTTCCATGTGACCCTGTGCCGAGACCATGGGCCCAATTCTCGGGCGCTTCGCGATATCGCGTTTCGGGAGTCTCGCATCATGTTCTACTTCTAAAACCCGATCCACGAAATTTCGATCCTGTTGATTTGGTGCCATGCATCCCCTAATTTGAACGGCTCATACTTAAACCATCAGCTTTTCAGGTCTCGAGATTTCGAACTATGGATGCACCTTTTCGACAAGAACACCAAACTCTCGATTCCCGATCCTTCGAAAATTGCAGATGTCAGATCAATAACCCTCGACTCTTCACGATAGGACGACCTAGATTATTTCTCGATTTTGCACTTTGCGAGTTCTGATGACTTTGCTCCTTGACTGCTCCATCTCGCGAAACTGCGAAAAACTGCTCCTTGCCCGCTCGCTTGATATGAGACCACATCAAACCACTTCATGTGTTGAGCTTGGTGCTCACGACTATGGCCTATGAATGATTACTTGGATGACTGGCTGGGGGCTTAGGAAAATAAAGGATCAGTGACAGAGGCAAAGAGATAGGTGATCGACTTTATGTAAAACATAGAGATTTATGGGCGATATTTGTCAGGCAAGCTGCTAAGGAAAAACAGGTCGATCAGACGAATGAGGGCAAACAGAAGAAAACTACAAGCTGAAAGAGGAAAACTTACTACCGGGTCTACAAAAGGAGGAGAGACGAGGAAAATTTTAGACTTAAGGTAGAAACCGCAAACCCTAAGGCTTTGACAAGTTTATGTGCTAACAGGTTAAATTCTGCCAAGTGACATGTTGAGCTCTTAATGCTTATATTGTTGTAATGGCCTTAAGCCCTATGTTGACAAAGCCTCGAGCTTCTACAAAATATGGTTTACCTTGGGTATCATCCTTGAAATGAGGGAAAGTGCCAGCTGGGTTTCCTAGGGATGTGGATTTCACAAAATAAATAAATAAATATTATAAATATTTTTAATCAATAAAAATAATTATATTCAATTAAAAAAAATATTATAATTAACTAATAATACTTTATTGTTATTAAAAATAATTGAATAGTATTAAATTATAAGAGCTTCGAAATATTTTGTTAATAATTACTATTATTTTACAATTAATAGAAATCATTAAATTTAACTAATAATATTTTATCATTATTATAAATAATTTGTTAATTAGTACTAATTATTATACTTAATTGTGATAATTTATAGTTAATAATAACAAATTATAAAATCAATACTAATAATAATTGATTACTAATATTAACAATCATAATAAATTACCAATTATAAGAGAGTCCCTTATGTTCATTGTAATATCATAGTTCACTGTGTTAGTTGTAAATATATATTATTTTTTGGTGTGATCTTAAGGGTTGGGTTTCCTGCAGGGAAACCCTAGCCTCCCTTAAGATTTCTCTTCTCTCTCCCTGCACATATTGGTGGGTACTATGACCTCTACGATCCTCTCAAGCTCTCTCCTTCGCTCATGGTCTCATGGAGGACGACGAGGAACTCCTACATTTCTTTGAGGACCCCTCTTTTCACATTGACATATTGACCTCCCAATGCCCTTCCCACTTCATTAACGACACACTCCACCCCACCGCCTCTCCAGTTGTCCTTGTTGCCCAAGTTTCATCTCTCTATCCTATCGTTGTACCCCCTCCCTCACTCATTGATCCAGATTATTTTCGGAACGAAATGAGAGTAGAGATATAATAAAGCAATGTACAGAGATATCTCAGATATCCAATAATATAACATAAATGTATCAAAGATGCAACCATAAACACAAAGATACAATAATACACAATTTTCTATTAATGAGCGAAAATGTACAAAGATTGTAAAAATACAGAGTGAAAGACTCGCTAGAATGGTGGCAGATTATCTCTGAGAAGAGATGTGTCTGTTACTCACATTCGCAAGAAGATGATTTTTACAATGACACTCCAAAGGCATTTTTATCATAAAGAAAATCCAAAACCCTAACCCTAGAAGATGAAAAACCAACAATTTTGTGGACCCCGTTTTGGGTAGTTTGGTGTATCAACTTCCCGGGGGCGTAACTTTGGCATACGATCTCCGTTTGGGGTGCACGATAGCTCGTTGGAAAGGTATCGTCGAGCCTTTGGATATCATTACGAAGCTCGATACTGAAAAACCTTCATTTAGGCCCTTAAAATGGCCCCAGAAATTAGAAACTGATAAAAATAGTAAATTACTAAATTTGCCAGAAAACTGTTTTGAGCCAGTTGGAAAAGGTGGGTGGCCATCGATATCCACTTGGATCAATCCTCCCTCCTTAGGAAGCAATGGTCTCCATTGCGTTGAGTATTCGAGCGAGAGGGAAAAGCGTTTGTTGAATCTGCATCTTGATGAGCTGCTTGCCTTGTTGGAGAAGTTGTGTTGCTTAGCTTGTTGAAGGTTGTCATGAACCTGTGGCTGGAAGGGTTGCAAATTTTTAACCAGTCTAGCTACATGAGATGCCTATTTGCAGAAGGAATATTTACACTTGGTTGCAATCTTGTCGACCTGATTCTGTTGAATAAAAGGTGCTTGGACTGAGGCTGTAGTGGTGTTCTTCTATTCACGCTTTGAAAAGACTATGAAGAAGCTAAATTTTGTAGTATGAGATACTACCTTGTGGCACTGTTTAGGTGGGAAAACAGTTAGAATTACCTCTAGTATTCTATAAAGATGACCCCCCAGAGTAACAATGACACTAAGGGGTCGAGACTTATAAATAACATGCTTCCACATATATGGTTGGCCCAAGAGAACATCACAAATATCTAGGGGGGAAACATCACATAATACCTCATCCTTGAAGGGTTGGATTCCGTATGACAATCGACACTGCTAGTTGACACGAAGATCTCGTCCCTAGTGAAGCCACCCGATGTTGTATGGTTGCGGGTGTGGTGTTATCAACAATCCCAATTATTTGACGACCTCTGTTGAGATTAGGTTCTTCTAGCTTCCACTATCAACAATAAAATGCAGCGGGGTCCCCTTCACCCACATCTGTGAATGAANNGGTCCCCTTCACCCACATCTGTGAATGAAAAAGGCGCTCCTCCTCTTCAGAATTTGTTGGTTCTTTTAGTTGAATTGTTGCGGTCGTGATCTATCTTCTATCAGTATTTTCATAAGCAAATTCTGAATCAGGGTTCAGCTCTTTGTCTTTTATCTCGGCCACTAGTGACTGTTTTGAGCGACGTTCATCGGTGTTGTGCCAAGGGATTTTGTGTAAATCACACCATTTTCTAGTGTCCTTCTTTGTATTTCTATGACCCTTCTTTTCATGTGGCTTGGACTAGTTTTCGGGATGTTGTTTGTTAGGGCCTTCTTTATCATACTTTGGTTATTGCTGATTTGCAGACCTGAACTCCCATTTGTTCTGGTGCTTAAACTTCTGCTCTATTTTAACAGCATATCGATAAGCAGAACCAAGTGTTGAGATGTCTAGAAAATCCATTTCAGTTTGGATATATATGTGTAGAGCCCCACGACATTTCAGAACCAAATGTCGTTAAGAGTCTTTGATACCCAACTTGGTGTGCAAGGTATGGAAGGTATTGGTGAACTTTGATACCCAACTTGGTGTGCAAGGTATGGAAGGTATTGGTGAACTCCGAAACTGCTTGGTCCCTTTCTTGCTGCAGTGTGGTCCATCTCATGTGCTGATCCTCATAGTTTCCAACAGGGTAATATTGTTCCTTTACCACATCCACAAAAAATCCCAAGTGGTCTTGGCTCCATATATTCCAGACTCCTTTGTGTAACTTTGCTCCCAGTAAGTTTCCCACCAATGTTTGACATGCGAGAGAGCTTTAAGGAGTGTGAAGGTGATTTTTTCCCTGTCGGAGAAATTATGAACCGAGAAATAACCTTCTATAAGATTTAACCATTTTTCTAAGGCATCCGCATATATATGTCCTTCAAATATGGGAATATCAAAATTAACTTGTACCTTGAAAGGCGAGGTACTTCCAAAGTGGTCGCTTGATGAAGATGCACCTATTTTTATCGACAAGCGTTGAAGGATGTGGGAAAAATTATCCATCATTTTGTCCCTCTGTCACGTGAGATCTTGCTCAAGAAATAGATTAATAGAATCGTCTGCTCTATCATTTTTCTTTTCTTCCACCATGGAGGGTTTCTTGGACGTGCGAGAGCGATTTTCTTCAAGAGAGACAAGATCGAGACCCAACTTATTATACTCAGACCTCATCGGGGACATGCACTGAAAAACGATCAAGAGCAGCCTGCTCTGATACCACTAATCCAGATTATTTTCAGCACAAAATGAGAGCGGAGATATAATAAAGAAATATATAGAGATATCTCGGATATCCAATAATATAACAAAAATGTATTAGAGATGCAACCATAAACACAGAGATACAGTAATACGCAATTTTCTATTAATGAGCAAAAATGTACAAAGACTGTAAAAATACAGAGTGAAAGACTCGCTAGAATNNNAGTGAAAGACTCGCTAGAATGGTGGTAGCTTATCTCTGAGAAGAGATGTGTTCACTATTCATATTCGCAAGAAGATGATTTTTACAATGAGGCTCCAAAAGCCTTTTTATCATAAATAAAATCCAAAACCCTAACCCCGAAAGATGAAAA
>CBVK0100794840.1:0-13967 GCA_900067695.1 Picea abies | reverse complement strand
ATGAAACAATAACACACACACACACACACACACATAACATGCATTTTAATTGAAATTAAACACATAACATAGAGTTACTACTACCATTCAGATTCAAACAACATTAACAATAAATCCACATGCAACAAAACACATGATAACATTCAAGCATCAGTAGCACAAACATGCATAACGTATAAATTAGGCATTGACTGATCGTTATTTTTTCAACTGGATTAACAACACCAAGTACGTGTAGACCTTCTATGAACATCCCAACCTTATACCACACTGGTCATCACTCTTAGCAGTAGTTCACCCTCGAGCTGGGACTAAGCTCCACTGGGCAAGGGATTCCTAGGCTAGGCAAGGTCAATAGGGAAGTCACACAATGAAAGAGGAAGGATTTTCTCCCATGAGACACTTACGCCCACTGCTCACAGACTCTTATTCCCCACATGACTGTCCCACCCCAAGAGTATACACCTTCACTGTCACACAATTGATCGACTGCTTCACCTCCCTTTCCTTGGGCTTCAACAACAGGTCGAACCATACTTATCAGAGCTTTGTAGTAGCTACAAGACCCCTTCTAGGATTTCTCACTTCCTCAGCACACTCTCTCACCTGGAGAGAGTTTCTCACAAGCCTGCCAACCTGCCTCTTCAACCACAGGCCTGACAACCCGCTTCTTCAACCAATATTCGACTCAGATCCAGCAAGGTGAGGACAACAACAACTTGTCAACACCACGCAGGAAAAACAGAAGGCAGTAACCCAAAAATGGTTCAGGTATAGACTCGACTATGCAAGAGCGGATAGACTAGGTTCACGAAAATACACATGTCAACTTCTCAGTTCTGGCTTTCATAATGCGTGGTTATGCATAGGTCCAACATAGAGGCAAAACGATATCAGACCAAGGATGGGAGAATGGAAGAACGAACCCCCAACATGAGTTGACTTGTCATTTTTAACTACATGCGCCCAGGTCAACACTTGTCTTCCTGGAGCCGCATGAGTTCCACTTAGCACTTGTTCCCTTTTTCCCCAGGAACTTAGGATAAAAATATTTCTTTCACACAACTTTTGGAATAATAATAAATTATTACTCTCAAGGACCTAATCCCCTAAGCTTAGCCCCTCTTTCCAACCTTTCATCCCCCTCTCCCTTACCCAGCCTTGTGTAAGCTTAGTCCCCCATCACTCTTTCTTCATAGTCGATCTACATGCAGTGATGTTTATATTTTATTAATGATCTGCATAATTACATATAGAAAAATCAGTCTCGTGGCCTTTAACACCTAGGCTCTCCAGCCTAATAAACACATAATCTCACCAACTTATATACCCTTGGCTCATCAACCTATAAACATAATTACAATTCATAATATAACTGGGGCACGTCCTTGGGGTATTACAAATTACATTAGGAATATATTTGTTTGTTCCATTTCAACATAAGAAAATGATGAACTAATTGTATTTTTAGATTTTGAATGGAATTAATATATTTTTCTATATAATATTTTATTTTATTACCTATTTACCTTCTCTTTTGTTTACACTTAACCCATCATTTATTTTGATATTGTTTATTTATTTGAATTTCTCCTCCCCCCTTTATAGATACATTATCAATATTTCATTTATTAGTTTTGACCAAATACCTTCTTTTTCTAATTTGATAAAATCCCCCCTCCATACTATTTTAGAATTATCATTTTTATCTTGATTTTAATGTCTACTTATGTCATTATTGAACCTATTTATTCTCCCTAATGTCTCACTCTTCTCTATTTTTAAAACATACATTTTTATCCCCTGGTTATGGGTGGATCGTCCACTCAAAACATTTGGAATGTTTCTAAACTATGACACAATTTAAATGTAGAAATTCTACCATAATGTTTTTCTTAGTTTGATTTCTTCTAAAGTGGTTTGTTGCATTACTATTGGAATATTTTGATGATGCTTATATTAAATGTTTTTTCTAATGTGAAAATATACTAAATTCAAAACATTTATTGATATAACTTTTTTAATGTTCAATACTCACGCAAACAAGATTAAGATGACAAACAACACATGCATAATCTAGGGGTGAACCCCACAACGATGTCAAATAAAGAGAACATTATTCAATGAGAAGATATTTTAGTTTTATTGTTCTAGTGATTATTTAATGAACCCCCTATTTAATCGATACTATTTCTTGAGTCACCAATTCATAACATCTACAATAACATGGTTTCTTTTCATGATGTGGATGAAAACAATGATACATAAGTTGGCATGGATGATTTTTTATTGTATTTCTACATCCTGGAGGGAATGTTGTCAAATTCGTTCAAGAAAGATGAGCCGTAGGAAGATGCTCACTTTTTTCTAGGGTTTGAAATATTCTTCCACCATCCCTATTTTTGGAGATGTGTTAAGGTCTATGCAGGTGGGGGAAGACATGTTATTGTACAACTTGAAAGAAATGCATGTTATGTGAGATATGTGTTTATCAACACTATTGAGGAAATTACCTAATAATTTTCCTCTAATTTAATCAATCTTATCACACAAACATAATTTATAAGGGATATAGTCACATGCTTAATGGCATTATACACTATTTTTTCTTAAAAAGTTGAGTTTAATGAAAGATAAGATCATAGGGGCTTCACCTTATTGACCAATATCTTATCACATCCATTATATAATGCTGTTACGACAACAATAGGGATGTACAATAGGTAATTTTTTTTTTTTGCAAAGGATAAAAGAATCGTCACACATAATTCATAGCAATGCATAATAAAAATGAAATCATAATTAAAAGCATTACATGCAACACCTCAATGTAATCAATAATGACACAATCCAACACATTGACATAAATGATAGCGACACGATATCAATGCATAAACATAAATAACAACACAGTTCAGTACATCACAAGAAACCAAAGCAAATATAAATAACGATTGACCATATCATTGAATATTTAAAGTAACTACCCACCTAACCTATCCTGCATGGTTAAGACCTCCAGGACACATAAGAAATGCTCAAGCCTAGGATTCATTCGATTGATTTTGACCATTTAAGGTCTCAAGGCTAGAGACCGTTATGAGGAACAGTGAGGTATCTATTCCCCCCCTCAATCAATCACAACTCATGACTCTGGACTAGATTACTAGTCACACATCAACATAATTTCAAGGCACAAGAGTAATCATCAATTTTTATTTCAAGGTGCAAAGAGATCTAATCACATAACCAATCATGCATCACATTAAGTCTAAGGCACAAGAGTAACAATCAATTTAATTCATGGTGCAAAGGAAATATGACTACTCAATCAATCATACATCAATATTATTCATGGTACGACAGGATATTCAACTACAAAACATACATCAGTTAATCAATGCAATTACTACCTGTGAAAAATTATACAATAGTCCAATACACATATCATAAAACATTTGATTGATGCAAAATTATGTCGATGATGCATTCCAACAACAATAAGTAGCTTAATAAAAACTCTATCATAAGGATATGCCAAATTAAACATACTCACAAAGAATTTTATAACACTTATGCCACATAATTCCAATCACCTAATTCTATGGACATTTCTTCAATAGTTACTAAGTGGTGAGGATAGCGAATACAACAACTTATCTTGTTATGATGCCTAAGACTCCAAAATTACATCAAGTACGTTTAAAAATGAACATTTACACCATAAATAAATTGTCATAATTGAGTTTTCAATCAAGCTATGATTTGACATTATAACATTAATAAATCAACGAAAATTCTATTACACTAAAAGAATTGAGACATTAAAGTTAGGATAAAAGTTTAATATAAATTATTTGATCTTATTCACTCCATTTTCTATTTCCCACTCACTAATAGAGTTCATTACTCAATCCCAGTACCTTTCGTTCTTCATCTATGAGTATCTTGTATGTAAATATATCTTATATCTTCCATCATTTTTAATACATCTTGAATCTTCTTCTTGTCCAAACGCTTGTAAAGAAACAACAACTACTTATACTCAAAATAAGTTAGAGAAAAACTTTCATCCTTCATTTTCTTAAAAATATCTTCAGCTTTCTCAACGTTACATATATATGAGTAGTTGCTAAAAGAGTTTCTTATGCTTCTTGTTCTCTCATGTCTGATGGTATACTTGAAAAATAATTTTCACGTTTAACAATGCCAAGTATCTTAGTGATCACGTCCAGCCTAAATGCATAGTCTCTTTCATTCTTCTTAATTGGCTTTTTCACCTCCAACCAATCTAAAACCTTGAGAAGACATTTAAACATGCGATGGTTATGAATATGCAGAAAGGTGATGAAAAATTCTCTTCTAGTTAAAACATTGCCATCAACAAGACCATGTTCAAGTGAAGAGGTTAAATTGAAGTAATTACAACTCAAAACGGTTGGGTATAATAGTGAGGCATTGTGAACTTCCTCTTTCTCAATTTTTGCATCTGATAATAAGGATCGACATGACCTTCAACAGAGTTAGCGGAATCCTCGAGCTTGAAAAACTCATCTTCAAAAGAATCTGTCGAATCTTTGTCCTCTGTAATGACTTGGGAGGTGACCCCTCGTCCCACTTGTGCAAATTTGGGGTACTAGAAATGCCAATTCAATATGCTTCTTGTAGGAGTGGACCCATTTGTTTCACCTAACCCAATGACATCATCTTTTATAGATTTTCATCTGAAACTCAAATGTGTTGCATTGTCTTTCCAGTTCTCAAGTCTTCCTGCAAAAGCTTTCAAGGTAGGGTGGTATTTACCATGCACCCTTAGATGATTTTTTTTTTTTCGTAACACCCACAAATTGTTTGGCAGAAAACATAATGGCATGTGTCATTGGTATTCTCAATAATGGAATACTAATAATTCCTACAAGATTATACCCTAACTCTCAACATATTTGATTCGAACACATTTTATAGAATTGAGCCTAACATTAATCATAACATTATAGAGGGGATAAATTGAACCTTAAAATTTATTTATTTAAAGATAAATTGTGTAGGGGAATGACTTGAGTTGTGGCCCTCTTCCTATAAAGAGGGTTGACGGTTTGTTTTCGTAAACAAAACTCAATCACCCAATGCAACGAAGGATAGGAAGTTCCTCTTTTATAAATTAAATCGCACAAGTTCAACAATGCAATGAGGCATTTGTCTCATGATACAATATGAACCATACCACCACATCCATCACAAAAATAAAAAAATGATAATTTAAATTAATTTCTGAATTGTAATATGCTGGAAGCGACTAAGAAATTTCATTCTGTACATACATAGATTCCTGGCATCCATGGTTCATTGGGGACATTGAATCGGTAACAATCATTATAGTTCATTTCCAATTTTCCACAAAATCATCAAGAGTATATCAATTCAATTTTATAATACAACATAGTTATATAGGAACTTCTACAACTCTATTACAATTTAAAATGTAGTAACACTCAACCAAGGTAGAATTACCATGACCAATAAAGATGTATTGATGATGCTCTCGTCAACTGGTGTCCCTTCCTTGCTTCTCCAGCTTGCTAATCTTTGAGACTTCATCGATACCTCCCAGCCAACGCTAGGGGTAATCTTCTTCCCCATTATCCCCCTGAGTTGCAAAGGGGCCACACACACAACCATAAATCCTCTAGATCCCAGTTTGCCTCGCAAGGTAGATCCACCACTCTCTCTTCAACTAGGTATCCCAACTCTCACAAGTAAAACCAGTAAAAAATTTTGCAACATAACTTTATTCATAATCAATGTCATCCTTTTCCCATCCTTTTCCAATTTCTTTATAGGAGTTTCCTTAATAACACATTCCCACTTGCACAATTAATTCACATTTTAATTAAATAATTTAGATTTATCCCCCCCGTACACTTGTTACCCTCTCCATATGTTGCACATGAAAATTCCATAATTTATTTTAATTAAAAGTCAATTCCCCTCACCTCTCCTAAAAGCGCTCCTTAAACCACTCCTAGTTGTCTCTTTATTCCTCTTATATCCAATTAATGGATGACACCTTTCTAAATCCGAGTTGAGTTAAAATATGATTCTTTTCTAGTTAGACTAATGTTAACTAGACTCTAGATACCTTTCTATGCATACACATTCTTTTATGCTTTATTTCTTTCTTATCTTAAATTCCGATTTGGTATTTTCTGCGCACATGTGTATTGTATTAATTCTTTAGACTTGTTGATTTACCTCTTTTCCTATTTTATTTAATTTGTAATTATTTTTAGAATTATCACCAAGATTAGACTTAGGATTAAATTTTAAATAGGCTTAGACTTTCATTTGGGAATTAAAATTAATAATTTCAATCCTTAAATAATTAATTAAATCCGACAATGTTTAAAGATTTTACAAGGTTTAAATATTCACTCAAGGTTTTTTAGGCCACCTATATTGATTGAATCAAATGTTAATTTCACAACGTGGCCTTCAAGATGCACTTTGTGCTCGAAGGGTGCCACTTGCCTTTGACTTGTTTTGGTAGTTTTCCAACCCTTGGAATCAACACTCCATTCGGGCAACCTTGTGAGAGACTAAGGGCCTCTAAGGAATAAGGAACCTACCTTATTGAATGCCCCTTAGAAATCTTCGTGAGCGACTGTCTTAGTATTCCCTTATGACATCGTGGATCTCTTGAGATAGGTAATCCTTAACCTACAATTCGATCCATGACAAGAGTGTTCATAGGCTGTGTCAGAGACTCTACCACACCTCTCCCTCAATATACGGTCTATGTGCATGGCCCCTTTACTCCTTATGTGAGTCATATTTGAAAGAAATCATCAGCCTCCATCCATCAATGAAACACTTTCAATGATACATATATAAAATCATACTATAAACAATCATATGTCACATATGGATAAATGAAATACTCAAACCAATATAGTCCACTCCCTGACTCATTCTGGAGTCCAAGGAGGTCCATTGATGCCATCGACATCCACAATCTGTCAAGTGTCCTGCACACTCAGGGAACTTGTTAATAACATCTATCAATACACATATAACAAATAACATAAAATTGTAATCCATGAACATCATCATAAGAATCCATAAGAAAAATAATAACCATGTTAACCGGATCACTTGTACGCAAGTTTCCTCAAAGAATAAGTAGAAAACATGTGCTCACAAGAGAGGGATGTTACATACACCCCCTATTGTTTTAAAATTCATCCTGAAGTTGTATAGAATATAAAATGTAGTAATAAAAATATCTAACAAGATCTATATGTCTAAACTATCAAATAAGTAAGGAAAGTGTTGACGCATACCATATGCATCCTCCCACGTAGCCAAGTGTGGACATAGTTGTCCCACTGGACCTTGACCTGATCGACTGTTCAACACTGTAGTTGTCGAATGCGATGGTCCAAAATGAAGATTGGCTCCTCCATGAGTGCACCCTCATTCAATACTTGTAAAGAACTCATTTCAATCACACATGTAGGATCACTAACATAATGTCTCAAAATAGATACATGAAAAACATCATGCATACACCTCAAAGAATCATGCAAGGCTATTTAATAGGCCACAGGTACCTTCCTTTCAACAACTTCCAAAGGTCCCACAAACCTAGGAGATATTTTATCACCCTTTCCAAACTTGATCGAACTTTTTTTTCATTTCACCCGCAAGAAAACTTGGTCTCCAACTTCATAATTGCGGTCTACACAATGCAGATCAACATAACTCTTCTGTCTATCTTGTTCTTATTTAATCCTTTGTATTATCATTTTCATTTGTTCTTCCATTTCTTGGATCACCTCTAATCCTACCAGGACCCTATCCTCAATTCGATCCCATCTCATTGGCGTCTAACACGGTCGCCCATAAAGAAACTCAAAATGTGTGATCTTAATGGTACTTTGATAGTTTTTGCTGTATGCAAACTCTACCAGTGGAAATAACTCTTCCCAACACTTATGTTGGTCCATTACATACATATGCAACATATATTCCAAAATTTGATTTGTTCTTTCTGTCTTCCCATATGTCTCAGGGTGATATGTTGTATTAAGGTTTAGTTGTGTTCCTAAGACCTCTTGGAAAATAGTCCAAAATCGTCTTGTAAACATTGATCCTCTATCATATATGATCCTTTTTGGTAGGCCATGTAATCTCACAATATCATTGACAAAAAATATATCTATGTCTGGCGCTTGATACATCATACGCACAAGAATAAAATGTGCACTCTTTGTCAGAGTGTTGACTACCACAAAAATTGAGTCATGCCTCCTTGTTGTTAGCGACAATCCAAGAATAAATTCCATCAAAATGACCTCCCATTTTGATTCTGGAATAGCTTGTAGTTGTAGTGATCTTGTCAGATTTCTATGTTCATCCTTCACTTGCTGAAATTCCATACATCTCGCCACGTAGCTAACTATGTTTTCTTTCATTCCTTTTTAGAAGAATAAAGGATTACGGTATGCCCTCATCTTCGTGACTCCCACATGAGCCATCTACACTGCTCTATGATCTTCTCTTAAGATAAAAATTCTCAATTTTTCATTAGGAGGTACATAAATACGATTATTATACCTCATCAATCCATCGTTGTCTAATGTATAACCTTCAAACTTTGGTATGATCATGGTGTCTTGTCCGATATTTTCCATAAGCTTATTATACCAGTCATAGTCAAACTTTATAATTAGAATCTTTTCTCGAAGATTTTTCTGAAGAGGTATCACCGAGAATATGTGTGCTCTTTGAATCAACGCATATGTCACTCTGTTCACCATTCCTTTTATATAAGTGATCTCAAAATTGTATTCTCTAAGAAATTATGACCAACTCCTTTGTCGTGTGCTCAAGTCACTTTGTGTAAATATATGTTGCAATCCACAATGATTTGTTTTTAGTTCGAATTTTCGTCCAATTAGATAGTATCTCCACACTCTCAAGGCATACATAATGGCCAATAAATCCAAATCATGCATTGTGTATTTATCCTCATGATTTCTTAATTTCCTTGAGATGTAAGGGATCACTCGACCATCTTGCATCAAGACTCCACCTAAGCCCTCCTTGGATGCCTTTGTGCATACCAAGAATTCCTTGTCCATTTCGGGGAATTTTAGTATTGACACCATTTTCAATATCCCCTTCAGCCTTTTAAATTCTTCCGTGCATTTCTCGCTCCATGCAAAATTCTTGTTTATATTCTGCAATTCTGTGATCGAATTTTCTATCTTCGAAAAACCTTCAATGAACCATCAGTAATATCTTGCTAAACCCATAAAGTTGCATACTTCTGGTACGTTTGTCGGTGTAGGCCATTCCATAATGGCCTCTACCTTCACTGGATCCATAATGATGCCTTCATCAGATATAACATTCCCTAAGTAATGAATCCTTGATTGGTAAAAAGATCATTTCGATAGTTTCCCCTATAATTTGTTTTCCCGTAAACACTGTAGTACTAAGAGAAAATGTTTGTCATATTCTTTCGTCGTCTGAGAATATATCAACATGTAGTCAATGAACACTTGAACAAACTTGTCCAAGTATTTGCAGAACACCCCATTCATCAAAATCATGAATACTCCCGAGGCATTTATTAGTCCAAACAGTAAAACACTAAACTCGTAATGTCCGAACCTCGTCTTGAATGTGGTATTAGGAATGTCTTCCTCTTTTATCCCTAACTAGTGAAATCCTAATCACAAGTCGATATTTGAAAACATAGTCACACCTTTCATTTGGTCAAACAAATCGTCTATTCTTGGAAATGGATACTGGTTCTTGATCATTTCCTTGTTCAATTGACGGTAGTCAATACAAAGTCTCGACGACCCATCCTTCTTTCTTATGAAAATAATAGGCGCACCCCAAGGTGACACACTTGGACATATAATTCCTAGGTGCAACAACTCCTTTAGTTGCATTTTCAACTCCTGTAACTCAGGTGTCGACATCCGATAAGGCATTCTTTCTATCGGTTCAATTCCATGTTTTAATTCGATGGTACATTCCAGTTCTCTTTCGGGTGACAATCTTGGTAACTCTTCTAGGAACACATGAGAAAACTCTCATACTACCAAAGGTTTTCTAATCCTTCTTCCTCTCCTTTTTCGTTCAGCGCTAAGATTTCATATAGATTGCATCCTTTGCGCAAGATCTTATGTAGTTGTAGGGAAGAAATGAACCTCAAGGACACTCCCTGGTTTCTTTCTATGATCACCCTTCTCTTTCCCTCATCATCAGTCAAACTCAACTGCTTCGTCTTACAAGTGAGTATTGCATCATGCAATTTCAACCAGTCCATACCGATAACGATGTCATAAGATACTAAGATTGTGACGTATAGGTCAACCTTCGTTACAAAATATCCCAAGTTAATGTGACAACCCATAGCTCTTCCTCCAACCTTCTGTTTGCCACCTAAATCCATTTCTAGGTACATAAACTCATCCTACTCAACTGCCTTTACCATAGTTGTTTTTAGCATTGTACCAGAAATAAATCTCTCTATAGCACCGAGATCTATCAAAATACTAAAATTTTGGTCGGTGATGGTACCTGATGTCTCAAGCATAGTGGACTAGTGATCATCCTGTTGGTTATTCACCACTGCATGAATATTGTGGTCCTTTCCCAAATCTCCAACTGTAGAGTGTCATGTTGACATGAGCACTCTAGCCTTCTCAATGAGACAATGTCACTGGTAATGTGTCTCTCCACATGTCCAACTTCTGGTCTTTGGTCCAGTACTCCTAGTCCCTGAAGTATAAGTTGTTGGCCTACTAGCCTGAAATCTTGGTATGCTCTGCTAAATAGGCCTAAATTGTTGTTGTTCTGAGAGATGTTGTTGTTGATGTCGTGGTCCTATGTAGGGAGTCCTCTACTAAGGAGTCAGTCGTCGAGGTGGCATGAACGTGGGTCCTCTAGACATATTTCGATACCCTAATGTATTTTTGGTTGAAGTCTGATGTTATTGCACACCTACTGTCATTTTCCTAGTCAGTCTTGCATGAGTCATTCCTTGAACCCTACTACTCAACTCTTCCTCAACTATGAGGGCCTTCTAGACTGGATCGTGCAATGTCTAAGGCATTAGGATCCTCACCTTCACACATATGTTGAAGTTAAGAACAAACACAAACTTGTTGACTTTTATCTTCTTGGTGTTCAGATGTTGGGAATACCTAAGAAACTCCATGAATCGGGTCTCATACTTCAGCACTATACAACCAACTTGGCGTAAGGTGTTGAACTCATTGAGTTGAAAATCAATGAATTCCTTCGATAAATTCCTCTCCCAAAACCGCTCCTCGAACATTTCCCATGACATGTCTTCGACGACCATGTTTAACTGAGGCAGAAGCGACTTCCACCATAGAAGAGAACTATCCTTTAGCTGAAATACCTCCATGTGGACCTTCATGTTGGAGGTGTAGTCGTGAAGTGCAAAGCACATCTCCATGTTATCCAACCATGCCTCGATGGTTGAGCCATTTGTGGCACCCATGAACTCGAGAAACTTATCCTTCTCGATTTCTCTGTGAATGCTACCAGTACCGGTTGGGGTGCATTGTGAACCCTCATTGGGTACAAGCACCCGGGCCTCATATCTATCTATTCAGTTAATCAATACCTCTGACATCCTTTGAAAGGACATCATCAACCCAACCACCTCCCCCACATCAATATGCTCCTACCCTATGAATTTTTCTTCTCCTTGGGGGTTATAACCCTTTGGCATCGATGCTACTGGAGGTGTCGTACCTATGCTTCTAGCACCACGTCTTCTACCTCCACGACGTCCTTTAACTATGATTACCTACATGGACAAATTTCAATTTTAATTAGCGATAAGTTATTAATCAATTGTTTAATAAATTCAAAGTTGTAATGATCCCAAGTTGTGGGGTTGAACCCGCTCTGATACCATATGTAACATCCCCTCCGTTACAACAATAATAGGGATGTACAATAGGTAAATATTTTTTTTTTTTGCAAAGGATAAAAGAATCATCAAACATAATTCATAGCAACGCATAATCAACATGACATCATAATTAAAATAATTATAAGTGACACCTCACTGTAATCAATAACGACACAAGCCAACACATTTTCATAAATGATAGCGACACAATATCAACACATAAACATAAATAACAACGTAGTTCAATACATCACAATCAACCGAAGAAAATATAAATAACGATCAACCATTTCACTGAATATTTAAATTAACTACCCGCCCAACCTATCCTGCATGGTTAGGACCTCCAAGACACATAAGAAACACTCAATCCTAGGATTCATACGATTAATTTTGACCATTTAAGGTCTCAAGGATGGCGATTGTTCTGAGGAACAAGGAGGTATCTATTCACCCCCTCAATCAATCACAACTCATGACTACAAACTATATTATTAGTCACACATCAACATAATTTCATGGCACAAGGGTAATCATTAATTTTTATTTCAAGGTGCAAATAGATCTAATCACATAACCAATCATACATCACATTAATTCCAAGGCGCAAGAGTTAAAATCAATTTAATTCATGGCGCAAAGGAAATCTGAGTACTCAATAAATCATACATCAATATTATTCATGGAATGATGAGATATTTTACTACAAAACATACATCGGTTAATTGGCGCAAGTACTACTTACGAAACATTATAAAATAGTCCAATACATATATCATAAAACATTTGATTGACGCAAAATTTCGTCTATGATGCATTCCAACAACAATAAGTATCTTAAGAAAAATTCTATCATAAGGATACGCCAAATTAAACATACTCGCAAAGAATTTTATAACACTTATGCCACATAATTCCAATCACCTAATTCGATGGACATTCCTTAAATAATTCCTAAGTGGTGAGGATAGCGAAGAAAATTAATTATCTCATTATGATGCCTAAGACTCCAAAATTAGATCAAGAACTTTTAAAAACAAATAGTTACTATAAATGTGTTGAACCTGCACAGAGTAGATCTAGTTATAAAATACCACGCACATTTGAAGAGAGAAATTGAGAAAGAAGAAGCAAGAGAAAAAAGAATGAAAGAATTCTCATTAACCGTATTCTACACTCAAGGAGTGAATAATTTAAAATAGATATAGGATACATGAGTAACTAATGCACCATAGTGGTGGTCTAGAATGATATGGACACACACCAATAGTTATGGGAGTAAATTGCCACCTAGTCTAGTCTTGTAGGCAGTTACGGGAGTGAATTGCCACCTAGTCTGAGTTAACTATTCTATCAGTCTTTAGTTAACTGACTGAAATAGAGTAAAGTGAGGAGGATATTAGGGAATCATGATGTAACATCCTGCTCTGGTGCACTGAGCAAAATTATTCTTTGAGGACACTTGCTCACAAGTGATCCGGATTGTTATGCTATTAAAACTTTTGATTTTGATTATGAGGCGTTATCGGTTGATGACATGTTCTTTTACTGCATTGACATAGACAGGGGATATTGACTCAGTTTTACTGAGTGTGTAGGATTTTGGACCTCGAGGATGCAGAGGCATCGATGGAACCCCTTGGACTCCAGATCGAGTCAGGGAGTGTACCATTAGGGTTTGATTGTATTACTATGATATTAGTGCATATGAATAGATGATATGATATGGATATATTTTGACACGATTTGTTGATGATGCAAGCTGACGATAGCTTGCCGAACAGACTCACATGTGGAGTAAAGGGGTCACACACGACTACCAGAGATGTTGAGGGAGAGGTGTGGACAGCAGCCTTGCCACAACCTACTAGCAGTCCCGCCGTGGCTCAAACTGTAGGTTAACGTTTACCTAGTTCGAGAGGACCCACAATGTCGTGAGGGCCGACTACGACAGTCGCTCATGATGATTCTAAGGGCATGCAATAAGGCGAGGGCCTTA
>CBVK0100794839.1:0-19443 GCA_900067695.1 Picea abies | reverse complement strand
CCTTTTTGAGTTCTAATTAAAAAGGGGAAAGAGGGAAAATCTAAAATATTAGGAAACTAGGAAAATAGTTAAACATAAAAAGGGAAAAAGGGAACATAAGGGAAAAAGTGGAAAATCAAACTTAGTAAAGTATCTACCATTTAAGAGCTTTCTATTTTAAACTGAACTAGCTATTTAATAATGGGGAAAGCCTTTAAAACCTGTAAGAGATTTTGGGGACACCTAGGAGTGATTCTAGGAGTAACTCTAGGTGGGTGAGGGAATTAAAGATAATTAATTAATTAAAGAAATGAATTTATAGAGGAATGAAGGGGATGGGTGACAATTGTACGGGGAGGAATTTTTAGGAATTAAATTATAAAAACTTAATTAAACGAGATTTCAGGAAAGTAAGGAACCACAAAACTCTATATAATGAAGGGAGGAGATGGAGGTAAGATCTCTTTTGTTTTGTGTAACGTTACTCTACAGAAATATCTACTTGACTGACTTAACTTGTGGGAGTTGGGATACCTAGCTCGGTGAGGAATGGTAGCTTGGCCTTGCGAGGTGAGCTGGGAGCTAGTCGAAATGTCTGGATAGTGAGTGTGTGGCCCCTTTGTGGCTTGGGGGGCTAAGGGGGAAGAAGAGTACCCTTGGAATTGGCTGGGAGGTACCGTTGTAGTCTCGTCGGTCGACACGTGGGAGTTGCAAGGAGCACACGGGACCTCCACTCCAAACAGGAAACGATACTCTTTCTTCATTTTGTATGGTAAATTTTTTGAGAACTTATGTTTGAATCTGCATTTTTACTTGGGTAAGTGAACTGATTGTCTAGATGGTTTTCTGAAATTTTCATAGCCTAGCTCGATGATAGATTGACTCCCATGGCTTCATTCTCTCGCACGTCTTGACCACCTTGTTCTGTTGATTGTGACCTTTGTGGTTGTTTAGCCTTCATCCCTAGCTCACCAGTCCTCATCTGAGCAGTTGGCCAGGAGCCTGATCTACGGTCGTCGCCTTAGCGTTAAAAGACCTATGGATATCAACGCCTTGCTTTTCTGTATGAGGATGATGAGTGAAGGACAAACCTATTAGCTGGCTACCCTTGATGTTTGTCCTTAGTTGATTGTTGATTCTGCCATATGGCAACGACCTCTGCGTGTGGATTATCTTGTGTCCTAGTTGGTTTTCTCTATGACTTGACTGATAGAACCCATGCAATCATTCCATGGCCTTTCCCATTCGATCCTTGTGTTCTCCTACTGTTGTTTGCGTTGTATTGGGGTTATAGCAATGGAAAAACGAAATGATTTATGGTCTGCAATTTTATTTTGGGTATTCTGGCAATGAGAAATGAAATGAATTCATCTCTGCATTTTACATTGGGTATTTTGGCAATGAAAAATGAAATGAATTCATCTTTGCATTTTACATTGGGTATTCTGGCAATGAAAAACGAAATGAATTCATCTCTACATTTTACATTGGGTATTCTGGAAATGAAAAACGAAATGATTTCTGGTCTGCATTTTTATTTTGGGTATTCTGGTAATGAGAACCAAAATGAATTTATCTCTGCATTTTACATTGGGTATTCTGGCAATAAAAGACAAAATGAATTCATCTTTGAATTTTACATTGGGTATTCTGGCAATGAAAAACAAAATGATTTATGGTCTGCATTTTTATTTTGTATTATGGCGATGGAAAAAAGGAATTATTCTTTTCTGCATTTCATTTTACCATTGGGGCGATTTTTCCCTTGATGAAGACTGTGTTTTGCTTTAAAAAATTTCTGCCATTTGATTCCTGTTAATGCCCATGATTTTCATTTAATGGGTGCCACGTTTTTTCCCTTCGAAATTGACTGAGTTGTTGTAGAAATCACCCATGATTTTATCCATTTAAGTCACAACTTTACTTGCTGGAGTGACCACGTTTTTGATAATCAGAAGTTGACTGTGTTGCTGTTGAAATGCCCACGTTTTTTATAATCAGAAGTTGACTGTGTTGCTGTTGAAATGCCCACGTTTTTTCTTTTCAATTCATCAAATTTCTTTTTTTGAAAGACCATGATTTTGGAAATTAAAAACATACTGTGTTGCATGCTAAATTCACCCACGTTTTTTCTTTTCAATTCATCAAATTACCTGCTGTGAATGACCACAATTTTGGAAATTAAAAACCGTCTATGTTGCATGCTGAATTTGCCCACGTTTTTGCTTTTCAATTCATCAAATTACTTGCTGTGAATCGACCACTTTTTCCTTTTAAAACTTGTTTGTGTTTTACTGTTGAAGGCCCATGAAATTGCCATTCAAATGCGTGGTTGAGGTTGTTGTAAATGGTCATGGATTTTCCCAATAAATTTTGACTGAAATTGATGTTCACACCTATGATTTTTGCTGTGAAACTGAGGTTTATGTTGCTTCCTTGATTGATCACGAAATGACTTTAAAACTGTGACATCGTTGCCCTTAAATTATGGGTTGCGTCTGCTGGTGATTGGATGAATTCTCCTAATTAGTTGACCGTGCCTTTAATCTGTAAACGACCTTGGTTTTAGACAACAATATCCTCGGTTACACCTTAGCCTTGATTTCCTTCTATCTATATTTATGGTTAACTTTTGTCGAACAACAAGTGTAATAGTCAGCAGGTTGTACATTAAAGTTTCTATTATTGTTAGATAGTGCTTGGTACATTAATATTGTTATAGTGTTGAATAATAGCGTTATATTGGAAATGGGTAGCAATGCATATATAATTGTTAAATGGTTAATGAAGATTTTGTTAGATTATATTTGTATTAAATGTCTAAATCGTGCTTTAGACTTGCTAATTGGGATGGCTTTTAAGGTAAATTTAGAATTGTCAATTGTTGACTAGTTGTGATTTAGAATCACTGACTTGTTTCGCTTTTAAGGTTAAATTATAATGGCAAATAGTTGACTAGATGTAATTTGCATTGGCTAAATTAGATATGTAATTGATGTTAGTTGGATTTATAGATATCGCCTAATTGGTAACTTAGACCTGCTAAATTTGATTCGTAATTCATGTTAAGTTCAGTTGATAATTCGTTGACTAATGGAATTTAAACTGGTTAATTGATCTGTAATTAACGCCATTTTAAATCATAGATATTGACCATTTAGCCTTGATTATTGGTTAGGTTGTTCACAAAATCATTTTTAGCTTGCGCTTCCCATTGAGGGTGTTGTTGTTTATTATAAGTAATGTTTGTACTTGGTTATGTAAATGTTTAATGTGATTGTTTTTTCTCACTGTAAGGGTTCTAGTTACTTGTGTAATTATTTCTGGGTGCGTTGGGTTGTTAGGATGATTGTCCTTAGATTAGTAGGCTTGGTCTACTTGTGTCGGGAAAGATGTAGACACCTCCTTGTTCCTCAGAACAGTCACCAACCTTGAGACCTTAAATGGTCAAAATCGATGGGAACCTGGGCTTGAGTGTTGCTTATGTGTCCTGGAGGTCCTAACCATTGCAGGGTCGGATGGGCAGGTAGTCATTCTTATTCTTCATCGGTTGAACGTCATACATTGCTTCCAGGTGCTTGATGTGATTTTATGTTAGGTCATTATGTTTTTTGTGGCATGAGTTGCATGCATTGTGTTCGTCGGCGTGTTGTGATGTTGAGTATAATGTCATTATTACCTTCCTACATACACACACACACAAAAAAAATTTCACTTGTTATGTGAGACTTGTTGTCGTAACGAAATGGGAGGTATGTTACACATGAGTAATGCGATATTCTGGTGATGATCCCAAGGACAATGCGCATTAGCTAGTGATGATCCCAAGGACAATGCGCATTAGCTGGTGATGATCCCAATGTTGCATGGTGACAAAACCAATGCAACATCTAAACTCTCCCAATGTTGCATGGTGACAAAACCAATGCAACATCTAAACTCCACTCAACTAGTCAAACTGAAGTGAAAATGAAAGAGAATATTCTCCTAGAGGAATATTCTCCCTAAAATTTAGGAGATTGGATAAACACTAATAAACATAGGAAAATCCTTAGGAAAAATAAATCCTAAGTGTGTGTGAAGTACTCCAACACCCCCTGAACATCACTATGGTGAAAATAAAGAATGGGTCTCGACAACAAGGACATGTTAGGTACCCAAATACAAAATTTACACTAAAATAAAGTGAGGAAAGAGGGAAGGAACAAAAAGCAATTGTTAAGAAACCTTTTCCTTTACTCCAAGAAGACCTCGCAACTGTGTAAGTTTTTGCTCATTGAATATTTTGTTGAATATGTAGATGTTTGCACAGATCTAATGAATTATATGAACCATTGATATTTCCACACATATCCACTTTATATTCTTCTAATTAATAATATCCAAATAAAGTTTGGATGAATCTTCGAAAACCGTGCGACTATTTCTGGAAAAACACTAAAATTTTGTTGATTTTAAAATGATCATAAATTCACTTCTCTGACTCCGTTTTAGATGATTTGTTTTTAAAATTGGATATTTTCCTGAGAGGAATTCAAATATCCTATTTGTTTCTGCAATTTTTTCTCAGAAAATATCAGAATTGACTCTGATGTGCGCGACTCCCTTTTTGTCTTCTAAGATGCATGCATTCTGTATGGAAAAGTGTTTGGATGTGACCCGTGAGATGCATGTCATATATATTCCACATGAAATTCAGAAAAAAAAAATATGAAATGGAGTAGACATCATCTTCAATTATGAAATACAAATTTGTGCAGTTACTTGTGTAGAAGGCTCTTCAAACTGAGATGATTTATCTTCCAATGGATTTTCTACATTCTCTATTTTGTCAATATTTTGCATGCAATCTTCCTTATTCCCAAATAAAACCTCCAATATGGTCCATAATTCATTTGGAGTTGATTCTTGTGATTCTTCATATACTTGATGGAAAATTTCGAGACAAATAAACAAGTAGATATATCCTATGGCCATATCTTGTCTATTGAGAAAGTCATTTTTCTGATTGGCGGAATCAAGCTCTACTTCTGTTTCCATAGTTATTTGGTACAAGCCTCTACAATTGATCTGAACTAGATTTTTTGGCTTCCATTCTAAATAGTTATGAGGCATGAGAAGTATTGTCGGTGAGTAAAACATAGATTCCATATTTTTTTGTTCTTCAATATTTGGTACTTGCAAAAATAATTTGGTGTAGGTTTTTCTTAGCAGTCTGTCGGCTTTGATACCATGTAAATATTTTGAACCTTCACATAATATATCTAGCTATAAAATAACACATATTTTTAGAGAGAAATTGAGAAAGAAGAAGCAAGAGAGAAATAATGGAAGAATTCTCATTAACTATATTCCACACTCAAAGAGTGAATAATTTGCAATATATATAGGATACATGAGTAAAAAGGTGCCATAGTGGTGGTCTAGAGTGATCTAGACACACACCAAAAGTTACGAGAGTAAACTTCCACCTAGTCTAGTCTCTGAGGCAGTTACAGGAGTGAACTTCCACCTAGTCTCAGTTAACTAGTCTATCAGTCTTCAATTAATTGACTGAAATAGAGTGAAGTGAGGAGGATATTAGGGAATCATGAGTAATGCACTAGCCTGGTGATGATCGCAAGGATAATGCACATTATTTGGTTAGTATCCCAATGTTGCATGGTAACAAAACCAATGCAACATCTAGACTCCACTCAACTAGTCAAACTGAAGTGAAAATTGAAGAGAATATTGTCCCTAAACTTTAGAAGACTGGATAAACACTAATAAACATAGGAAAAACCTTAGGAAAAATAAATCATAGGTGTGTGTGAAGTACTCCAACAATTACACCATAAGGAAATTGTCATAATTCAATTTTCAATCAAGCTATGATTTGACATTATAACATTAATAAATCAACACACATTTTATTACACTAAAACCATTGAGACTTTAAAGTTAGGATAACAATTTAATATAAATTATTTGATCTTTCTAACTCCATTTTCTATTTCCCACTAAATAATAGAGTTCATTACCCAGTCCAAGTACCTTTCATTCTTCATCTATGAGTATCTTGTATGTAAATATATTAGGTTTTACACCTTCATCTTCCATCATTTTTAATACATCTTGGATATTCTTCTTTTCCAAACACTTGTAAAGAAATAACAACTGGTTATACTCAAATTCAGTTAGAGAAAAACCTTCAGCCTTCATTTTCTTAAAAATCTTTTCATCTTTCTCAACATTACATGTAGATGAGTAGTTGGTAAAAGAGTTCCATATGCTCGTTGTCCTATCATGTATGACGGTATACTTGCAATGTACTTTTCATCTTTAATGATGCCAGTTATCTTAGTGATCACGTCTAGCCAAGATGCATAGTCTCTTTCATTCTTATTAATTGGATTTTTCACCTCCAACCAATTTGAAACCTTGAGAAGATGTTTAAACATGCGATGGTTATGAAGATGCACAAAGGTGATGACAACTTCTCGTCCAGTTAAAAAATTTCCATCAGCAAGCCCCTGTTTAGGTGAAGAGGGTAAATTGAAGTAATTACAGCTCAAAATGGTTGGGTATAATAGTGAGGCATTGTGAACTTCCTCTTTCTCAATTTCTACATCTAATAATAAGGATTGACATGACCTTCAAAAGAGTTAGAGGGATCCTCCAACTCAGAAAACTAATCTTCTGAAGCATCTACCAAATCTTTGTCCTCTGTAACAACTTGGGAGACAACCCCTCGCCCCACTTGTGCAAATTTTGGGTACTGGAAATTCCAATGCAATATGCCTCTTGCAGGAGTGGACCCATTTGTTTCATCTAACCCAACAACATCGACTTTGATAGATTTACATCTGAAACTCAAATGTGTTTCATTGTTTTTGCATTTCTCAAGTCTTCCTGCAGAAGCTTTTAAGGCAAGGTGGTATTTACCATGCACCCTTAGATGATTTGTTGTTTTTTGTAATGCCCAGAAATTATTTGGTAGAAAACACAATTGGCTGTGTCACTGGTCTTCCCAGTAATGGAATAATACTAATTCCTACCAGATTAAACCCTAACTCTCACCATATTTGAGCCGAACACATTTTCTAGAATTGAACCTTACATTGATCATAACAATATAGAGGGGATTAATTGAACCTAAAAATTTATTTGTTTAAAGATGAATTGTGTGGGGGAATGAGTTGAGTTGTGGCCCTCTTCCTATGAAGAGGGTTGCTGGTTTGTTTTCCTAATAAAACTCGATTGCCCAACACAATGAAGGACATGGAGTTCCTCATTTCTAAATGAAATCACACAAGTTCAACAATGAAATGAAGCATTTGTCTCATCATACAATATGAACCATACTACCACATCCATCGCAATAATAAAAATGATAATTTAAATTAATTTTCGAATTGTAATATGCTAGCAGCGACTAAGAAATTTCATTATGTGCATACATAGATTCCCGACAACCATGGTTCATTAAGGACGTTGAATCAGTAACAATCATTATAATTCATTTCCATTTTTCCACAAAACCATCAAGAGTATATCAATTCAATTTTATAATACAAAACAGTTATAGAGGAACTTCTACAACTCTATTACAATTTAAAATGTACTAACACTCAACCAAGGTATAATTACCATGACCGACGAAGATGGATTGATGATGCTCTTGTCAACTAGCATCCCTTTCTTCCTTCTCTTGCTTGCCAATATCTGAGACTTCATAGGTACCTCCTAGCCAATGCTAGGGGTACTCTTCTTTCCCCTTAGCCCCTCGAGCTGCAAAGAGGCCATGCACACAACTATAAATCCTCTAGCTCCCGGATTTCCTTACAAGGTAGAGCCAACACTCTCTCTGCAGTTGGGTATCCCAACTCTCACAAGTAAAACTAGTAAAAAAATATGCAACATAACTTTATTCATAAACAGTGTGATCCCTTTCCCATCCTTTTCCAATTTCTTTATAAGAGTTTCCTTAATGACACATTCCGCTTGCACAATTAAATCAATTTTTAATTAAGTAATTTATAATTATTCCCCACGTACACTTGTCATCATCTCCATAAGTTTCACAAGAGAATTCCATAATTTATTTTAATTAAAAGTCAATTTCCCTCACCTCTCCTGATAGCACTCCTTAAACCACTCCTAGTTGTCTCTTTATTCCCCTTATTCCCAATTAATGACTGATGCCTTTCTAAATATGAGTTGAGTTAAAATAGGATTCTTCTCTAGTTAGACTAGTGTTAACTAGACTCTAGATACCATTCTATGCGTACACATTCTTTTATTCTTTATTTCTTTCTTATCTTAAATTCCAATTTGGTATTTTCTTCACACATGTATATTGTATTAATTCTTTAGACTTATTTCATCTTTCTTAATTTCTTGAATTGATTTACCTCTTTCCTATTTTATTTAATTTGTAATTTAGTTATATTATTCTCACCAAGATTAGACTTAGGCTTAAATTTTAAATAGGCTTGGACTTTCATTTGGGAATTAAAATTAATAATTTCAATCCTTAAATAATGAATTAAATACGAAAATGTTTAAAGATTTTACAAGGTTTAAATATTCGCTCAAGGTTTTCTAGGCCATCTAGATTCATTGACTCAAATGTTACTTTCATGACATGCCCTTCAAGATGCACTCCGTGCTCCAAGGGTGACACTCGCCTTTGAATGGTTTTGGTAGTTTTCCAACCCTTGGAGTCAACACTCCATTTAGGAAACCTCGTGAGATACTAAGGGCATCTAAGGAATAAGGATCTCACCTTATTGTGTGCACCTTAGAAATCTTCATGAGCGACTATCTTATTCTGCCGTCACAACATCGTGGATCTCTCAAACTAGGTAATCATTAACCTACAATTCGAGCCACGACGAGAGTGATAATAAGTTGTTTCAGGGACTTTTCCACACCTCTCCTTCAATATTTGGTGTATTTACATAGCCCCTTTACTCCTTATGTGAGTCGTATTAGCAAGGAATCATCAGTCTGCATCCATCAACGAAACACTGTCAATGATCCATATATAAAATCATACTATAAACAATCATATGTCACATATGCATAAATAAAATACTCAATCCAATATAATCCACTCCTTGACTCAGTCCAGAGTCCAAGGAGGTCCATTGATGCCCTCGACATCCACAATCTGTCAAGTGTCCTGCACACTCAAGGAAACTCATCAATAACATATGTCAATACATATATAAAAAATAACATAAAATCATAATCCATCAACATCATCATAAGAATCCATAAGTGAAATAATAACCATGTAATATAACCAGATCACTTGTACGTAAGTGTCCTCAAAGAATAAGTCGATAACATGTTCTCCCAAGAGCAGGATGTTACACATTCATAAATGGGGTTTTTAAATTGTGGAAAATAGAGAAAATATATTGTAGGCATTTGGGGGGGATGTTGGATAAAAGAGGGTTTACAGATATTGGGGGGTATAAAAATGGGTATTTTGTAAAAATAAGGGATATTTAGTAAAAATACAGGTTTTTTGAATTGGAAAGATGTATTGGGAGGGGGGTTCAACAAAAGGATTTTGGGAGGTATTTATCAATATCTAGTGAAATAAGAGGTATTATTTAGTATCTCATGAATGCAAGTGCTATGTCATAGGCTCACTAAGTGGAGACCCCATGGATAAGGTACATCTCAATAACAATATTCTCTTTGGAAGTTGTTAAGAGGCAAAAAAATTTCTTAAGAACACGGGCATTTGGTGCATATCATATCATTCTCTTCATTCTTTTATATTTACAATGGAAACTAAATATACAATCACCAATGTCCAAAATCTAGACATGATCAATATTAAAAATAAAAATGTAAGGTAAAATAGGTCCTCCACATAAGATATTTAGGCATATTTCGACAATAACAAAAATTCAAAAGATATTTCATTTTAAGTAATTATGTATGTTGGAATGATGGCACTCCTCACACATAAGTGATCTTTGTAATTATCTCAATCTCAATTGATTCAATGGCTATGACGAATATAGAGGATACATGGTGTGAAAAAATACAAGGATGAAATTTAAAGCCAAAACTGAGCATAGACATGTAGGGAGTTAATCCATATTCCCTCAAAAACATTATATATTATCTATGTCCAATCATATTCATCAATAAAAATACCCCCATGGTTGTTCATGGATAATAAACAACTTATGTTTTTTCTCATATTTCAAGGCAGAAGACAAGTCATAAGGACATGCTTACATCAAATTATTATTCAATGAAGTGAATCAAACTTGGGAAGGTGTATAGGTATAGGATATATCAAGACCTATTTTGAAGGATATGTATTGTATATTGTTTGGCTTATGTGCATAGTCCACACACAAAATTATCTAAGATAGATATTTTTTCTAGTAATCATGTTGATTTATATGTTTATATATGTTATTATATTTGGCATATTCTTGTGCCACTTTTCATGTTTTCATTAATATGTTTTCTATACAAAAACATTACATGTATGGTAACAAAATATAGTGTGGATGAAAATATTATAGACGTGTACAAAGGATTGGTGATATAAACATTAACATGTCAAGGGTATTTATCTCAAACTTGGATCACTTTTACATAAGCACAATACTCCCTTTCAATGGAAAATTTGACAGAACCAATATGCCTATGACAATCGGAGATTAGTTAAGAGCATATGAAATAGAAAAGAAGAAGGAAATTGTATATTTTTCCAAGTGAAATGGGAACCTATATCTGATGATCCTAATTTTTTCAAAACTTGCATGGATAAAATGACCATTAGAATAAAAATAAATTTGTATCTTATGGTATTCCATAATGGGAGAATAATAATTTTATCCACTTATTAAATCTTATGTGTACACTTAACAATTATTTGTATTCTTTATGGAGGAAAATATCATTTTAAAAAGTGACAAATTCGCTATTAGGAGAGATCTTATGGCTTCAAAATATAAAAAGGAACAATAAACATAAAAAAAAATAGTAGAGGAGAGGTTAGTCCCTTGTAGTCATTTAAAGAAGGTAATGTCCACAATTTTTGTATAAAAATTATCTATATCTAGTAGATGATATATTGCGTGCGAATGTTCCTCCTTTATATGTGTAGTTTCTAGAATGTTTCTTCACTATAGGAAATATTGAGGAAAACATATTATGACCACATGAACATTGTAAATTTATGTAGATTACATATTACTTATTGTTCGTTTTAGTTTTATGTGGTATTAATCCAAAATGAATCCAAAAAATTAATAAATGGTTCACGAGACTTATTTCATATAAGCAATCAACAATATTGAGAGTTTGAACAATTACAATACATGAACCAAAAAATAAAAAAACAATAATGAAAGGAATTTTGAAGTGGGATGCTGGGAGCAAAGGAAAAAATGTTAAAATGGGAAATTTAGGGACAAGAATTCTTGGCCTTCTAGAAAACCAACCAACCCAAATGATACCAATATCCTCTTGGAAATAAATTAATAAGGGATTCTTTTGAATGGGTTTGTTTTGATAGAGTAGGAAAGGATGAGGAAGAAAATATTTTCTATGTGAGTTACTAAATGACCCAAATATATTTCACATTGAAATGTAACTCTGTTGTTGAGAATAAAGATTTTGAAAATTCATTTGAATGTTTATTTTCATGTTTGAGTTTCTAGAATAAAAACTTTATATCTATAATGCTTTTAATTTCTCTGTGATTAATGGATTATTGTGTGACTGTATGAATATGGCGTATTATGAATATGTATACATCCACCATATAATTATGGTTAGGTTAATTCATACCATGTCCTCAAGATCGCTAATCATTAGGTGGTCACTTTTTGAGGCAACCATGTGCTGCATAAATTTAATTATGTTCGGTGATTTGTAAAATTATTTGGTATTTGTTGTTGTTCATCAACTAAACCATGGAAATTAATCTATAAAAACAACACTACATACTCCCTTATTTCCTTGCACGGTGAGATTAACCTACAGCCAATTGCACCAAAATGTAAGAGGCTAAGGAATTTTGTTTCCTACATCACTCAATTTTTTGGTGGATTTGATAGTGTTCTATACCAAACCACAAATAAAATAGATTTACGTAGACTGTTATTAATAATTTCATTTTATCTATGTATGATCCTTGGGAACACATCCCAAAATGTTCTCTTGAATTGTTCATGCTAGAAACAACAATATGATATCATTTACAACCACATCTTGGGTATATCCATCCATAATTAGTTATTGGTATCATGTAAAATGAAACACATATGATTGTCGAATAAATTCTAGGAATCACTTTTAAACAGAGAAGTAGAGTATACTTTCAACCATACTTGTATATACTGGTGGAGTGTTGGTCTTGGTAATACCGGTGGAAAAAGCATAGTTTTCCATGCACAAATAAAGTGTTCAAATCTTGAAACCAAATATAGAAAGAGTTTATTTTATGTTAATTCATGATTAGTAGATAAGAAGGTATGCACATTTAAATTTCAAGTATTAACTTAGTCATTTGTTAATATTGAAAGAGACTTGCATGCCGAATATGAGAATGTATGCGGATTAGAGAAATCACACATCTAAATATTGTAGAGTTTGGTATTGACAAAAAAAAAATTCAAGCCAAACATCATAGTTGGGTCCATATCTAGAGCCAAAGCCAAAAGATAGAGGCAAGAACCAAAGCCAAAAGTTAGATCCAAGAGTTATAGTTAGTGTAAAATAGGGAAACAATTAAGGGTTAAATTACGTTTATGGGCTAATTTTCCATGTTTTTTTTTTTTCAAAAAAATATTCACTCAAATTCAGATAAAAAGTATTTTACTCTAAAAATCACAAAAAAATTCTAGAATATAAAATCCTTAGAAATTTGAATACTTTTACAAAAGTGTTTTCAAATGATTTATGGTTGAAATTTTTAGAAGTAGTAAGATTTGACAAGGTTTCTACCCTTTAATATATGTATAGATACTTAAAAGTTTCCTTGGTGTCAAAGTTATAGCCAAGAGCCAAAGTTGAGAGCCACATTTTAGAGAAGCAAGTAGGAGGAATATTAACAAAAGAGATTGGTTTCCTTAGAATATTTTGGAGACCAAAAAAACCTCTCAATGGAAAGGTGATATATTAAATGGATTTGAGTAAATAATAAATTATTAATGAGATTCAGTTCCTACAAACAATCAACAAAATTAAGAGCTTAAACAATGAAAATACAAGTGCCAAAACATAATAAGAGAAGAATGAAAGGAACTTTAAAGTGGAATGCTATTAGAAAATGATGAAAGAAAATGTTGGAGAATGTGGAATTACTAGATAAGGATGTTTGGATTTTTAACAACCCAACCAATCCTAAAATTGCCTATATAATCTAGAAATTGATTCATAATGGGTTATTCTGAATGGGTTATTTTTGGTAGAGTACAAGAGGTTTGAAATAAAATCTAGTTTCTATGTAAATAGTTGAATGGCCCAGAGAACCACCAAAATGAAATAAAAATCTACATTGGTCGAGAATAAAGACTAAGAAAATCCATTGAAATGCCAATTTTCCAATTTGGGTTTCCAAGATAAAAGGTTTATGACTATGATGCATTTAACTTCATTATGATTGATGAATTTCTATGTGACTATATGAATTTGGGTTATTTTTTATACTTAGGTGTTAATTAATCCCTCCACCATCTAATTTCTTGCTAGTTTAATTCTTATGTATGTTAACCATCTCCCTGAGATCATTTATAGGGATAATTTCTAATGTATTGTAAATTCCCTACAACATTTCAAGATCACTCTAAATAATATCATACATATTTTGGTTATATTTCTAGAATGATATCTAAATGCAATTGCCTATCACTAGTACATTATGACTCCCACAATCTTAAGACCAATTAGGTTTCCTTGATCAATTTAATAATAGTGTATTAATTCATTGTACATCAACTTATAGTGATGTTATTAATTTTCTTAATCCTTTGAATGAATTTCTGAACATTTTAAGACACTAAAAATTGATTGCATTAATAATACTCTAATTGGTAGGTTAATATAATTGTTTCTGAATTGTAGAAAACTTAAATAATAGTTCATCTTTGAGACACATTATCTTTTTCCAATGCATAGTGGTTTCCAAAATCTTCATTCTATTTTAATAAAATTCTCTCGATCAAGTGTTTCATAGTTGTGTATTACTAGAACACATGTATGTGAATGTATAGACTAGTAACAAGTTTGAAAGATGGATATGAGTGTTGTTATGAAATATACCATGTTATTTTTCTATTTACAGACATTTGAATGTGTACTCAATTGTGCTTTTGATGTATCTTAACTTCAATGTATGTGAATGCTAGAGCTATTGTTGAACCAAAACCATGTCCTATGCTTACACATTACAATACAAAAAATACGTTATGTAATTGTCTTGGTAACAAATTTTACATATAATAGTAAGAACACATATATATGATAGTTGACAACCCCCACAATAGATAACTTTAATTTCTTGGATCTCTTTTTCACAAATGGGTATTAGTATTAACACCGTAGGTGTTAGAATATTGAGACATATGGATACAAATACAACAATATTAAATAGAAAAGCTTTAATAGTCTATCATCCTATCCATAGAACAACAACATTTAATCATAATAAGAAAGAGATGAGAGAAAAACACCAGATATATGTGGTAAACCCCCAAAATGGGGAAACATCCACAGGAAGGTAGTGTTTTCCTTATTCTTCATAAATCTCCAATCTTACACTTGAGCTTCCACACATCCCACTCCATCTTCACATCATTCCAATATATGATCACTATGTGATCCTTTATTTCCATGTACCTCATGGGTCTCTTTTACCTATATTATATACCAATAGGTATGGAGGAATTACATCCCAAAATACATGCGAGATAAATGTGATTTCACTTCTTTATATAGTGAATGATAACAAGAGTATATTAGTTCATGATGGATGTGGGTTAACTTTTTTACATAAAAGTAGGCATTAATGCCTTCCAAATTAATATATTCCAACAATACCATACAAATCATCATTACATATTCCAACAATAGGAAACTAAACCAAGTAGTGAGTAAGTGTGAAGTTAGAGTTCAGAACACCATTATTTTATGCATGATGATGATTAGAAGTAAAATAATTTATTCATAACTATATAAGTTGAAACTTGCAGCTACAAAATCCCTTTCATACATACTAGAGGAATTGCAGTGTAATTTACTCAAAATTGCACCAAGAATAGAGATATCCCTTCATGCATGTTAGAGAAAAAGAAAATAAATAAAATTGTACTTATCTTAATAGAGAAACATATATGTTTTCCATAGATGATCCATGTGAGTGGAATGTGTGGGATATAATCCTCACATTTATGGATCAAGTATACAGTTAAATTATTATGCCTTATTTATTTTTGTACCTATTTAGTTTATGCTATGATTACTTTTTTTCATGCACAATTGTGTGAAACATTACTTACCATAGAACATGCAACATGTTATATAAAAACGATTTGCATTTATAAGTTGTATGACATGAAAGGAGATTTCCATGGCTATCATTCCATGGTGGTGTCAAGAGTTTGTATGTTAGAGAACAAACTTCCCACAAGATTCATGGAGTTTTCGATTTATTTTCAAATTCACTTAGTTCATGAGATTTAATTAACAAGATTGGTCTCATTTAATTGATATTCTTATTACAAAGGTACGTGGAAAATTTGAAGAGTTTTGTTTTTCGAAGGAAAAAACTAAAGTACATTGTATATGATTTATTAAATTATGCTCTTGAATATATCAAGAAAATGTATGATACCCTAAGTAGAATGATTTGATAGGATAATAATGAGGAAAAAAGGGAAATAAAATACTCTAAATCCATGAAAACATATAAATGATAACAAACAAGACAATGCTTTTATTTTTATTTTATTTTTATTTTGGATAGAACATATTTTTACTAACTTAATATTAATTTTATCTTATATTTTTTTTTAATTTTGAATGAATACATAAAAACTCATAAATAAATGTCAATAACAAATAAACAACTTCATCATTATGTGTGATGTCAAAAATAAATAAATGATAAAAAATACTTTCAACAATTTAACAATATAAATATGAGATTATCAATAATTTTTAAAATATGAAATTACTAATAATTTTAAAGAAAATATTTCATAACATATCCAAATAGTTAAATAAAAAAATAAATCATATAAAAATATAAGCTAGATGTAACTCATACTTGCATGATACACTATACATCAAAATGGAGTAACTTATTTGTAATAAACTTTTACTCAATTTTTCAATTTCTATTACATGATTAGTTAGTTTATCACATGTACTAACTTATTATTATTTGAATCTCTAAACATATCACACAATTCTTTAATTGGAATTTAGAATGTTAAAATATTTACATAAGAAAATGATTAGAGAGTAAGGAGTCATATTTATCATTTATATAAATTTCAATTTTCTTTAATATTTCAAAAAAGACAAGTATAAGGAATATGATTACATTGGAATTTAGAATGTTAAAATTTTTACATAAGAAAATGATTAGAGAGTAAGGAGTTATATTTATCATTTATATAAATTTCAATTTTCTTTAATATTTCAAAGAAGACAAGTATAAAGAATATGATTACATACAAATGAGTCCTAAGGTGTAATGTATAAGATGAATATTTTCTTTAATAAGATAAAGGAATTCATTAATCTTTTCTATAATCTAGCATCTTATAATCTAGCATCTTTTAATGAAGATAAAAAAACCTATTATTATGTTCATTTATAAATAAAGTATATTTTTAAAATCTATTAAATTTCAAAATTATTTTATAAATATAATTGAATTTTAATAATTTAATATATATATATATATATTATAAAATTAAATTGTATGGTTATCATGAAAGATTTAGTGACCCAACCAAGCTTAGCACTATTTATATCCTCTAACAAATTGTTTTTGAATGAGTTCTTCTAAGTGAGTTTCTTTTTTGTAGATTAGGAGAAATGCAGATGAAAATCTAGTTATTATGTAAATTGTCAAATGGTCTAGAGAGCCATCTACATTTGTCGAGAATAGAGGCTAAGTAAAGTCATTCAAATGTCAGTGTTCCTATTTTTATTTTCAAGGTAAAATCTCTATGTTTATGATGCATTTAATTTCATTGTAATTGATGAATGGTTATGTGGTTATATGAATCTAGATTGTTGTTTCTACCTAAGTGTTAATTAATCCCTCCACCATCTAATTTCTTGCTAGGTTAATTCACATATATGTTAACCATCTCCTTGGAATCAATGATGTGGATCATTGCTAATGGATTTCAAATTTGCTACAACATTGGAAGATAACTTTGAAACACATCATATCTATGTTACTTGAATTACTACAATGATATCTAAATGGAATTGCCTAGAACCAATGCATTCTAACTCCCATGGTACTAAGATCAATTAGGTTTCATAATGTCCTTGCTCAATTTGATAATAGTGCAGGAAGTCACTGGACATCCACTTACAATGATGTCATTAATTTCCTTTTATCCCTTGAATGAAGTTTTGAACCTTTCATGACACTAAAAATTGATTGCATTGATAATGCTCTAAATGGTAGGTTAATATATTCTTTTATGCATTGTCACAAACCATACATAATAGTTCATATTTCACTTAAATTGTCTTTTTCCAAGGCATGGGGGTACCCACAATTTTAATTTTGTTCTACTTGAGGTGTTCCACCCAAAATTCTCTCAATCAAAGTGTTTCATAATTGTGTATTGCTGGAACATATGTATGTGAATGCACATATTAGTAATGAGTTTGAAAGATGGATATTCTTATTTTTGTGAAATGGAGTATGTTATTTTATTATGTATATAAATTCCAAAGATAGAGAATGCATACATATATAATTGGCTATTCAAGACTAGTGTGTATTCAAATCTATCTTGGATGTATCTTATCTTGAATATATATGAATGGTGAATATATAGATAAACCAAAACCAAGTCCTGTGGTCATACATTACAATACACAGAGTATGTGATGTGATTTGCTTGGGAACAAATTTTACATACAATACAAAGCACCCATTATATTTTATTCAATCCCCCACAATAGATAACCTTGGATGTTTGCATCCCTTCTTGAAAAATGGTCTTAAAGTGTTGGGTTTTGAATTAAATGTGTGCTAATAACATGTTAGGATTAACCATTTATACTCTCAAAGTTTGAGTTATTACTATCAATTAAAACATAATGCACTTTATTTTATTGATGAGTATTGGTCTTGGCACCATAGGTAATCAAAACAAGTAATGTTTATGTGTGAAGTTAGAGTTTGCAAAACCATTATTTTATGCTTGTTGATGATTAGAAGAAAATGTATTTATTCATGGCTACATAAGTTGAATCTTATGGCTAAAAATAATGGAGATATCACATCATTCCTTTAGAGAAGAGAAAACAAAGGAGCCTAATAGAGAAACAAATTATGATTTACATAAATGATCCATGTTGATGAAATGTGGGGATATGAGATTCATATTAAGTGATTAGGTATGCAATTAAATTAATTTTCTTATTTATTTATTTATTTGTTTAGTTTATACTATGATTACCCTTTGCTCATGCATGACTGTGTGAAGCATTACTTCTCCTGGGACATGCTATATAAAAAGGATATGTATTTATAAGTTGTATGACATCAAAGGAAATTTACATAGTTATCATTACACAGCGGTGCCAAGAGAATGTCGAGATTATTCATATGCTAGAGAAGGAATATCCCACAAGATTCATGGACTTGTCAATTTGTCTTTAAATTCACCTAGTTCACGAGATTGAATTAACAAGAGTGGTGCCATTTCATTGGTGTTCTTCTTACAAAGGTACATGAAAATTTTGTTTTCCAAAAGGAAAAACCATAAGAGTACATTGTATATGATTATTTTTGTTATGATAGTAAGTACATCATTAAAATTGATGACACCCCAAGTAAAATTCTTAAGGAAAACCATTGGAATGAATCATAAGAATGACAAAGGGAAAGGCAATGATCTTATTTTAATTTTATATAAAACATGTTTTTACCAACTTGAAATATTTATTTGATCTTATATTATTTTGTAATTTTATAAATACATCAAGAAATTCATAAATAAATGCAAACAATAAATTTATTATTTACAATGTAAAGAAGAAATTCACCATGTATCAAACTTTCTTAGAAAAAAAATTTGGAATAGGTTGGAAGAGATAAAAGTGCCTCTTGAGTTGAGGGCTGCTGTAATAAGGATGTATGAGAACATTATTGCTAAGTTTAAAAACATTGACGGCTAGTCAAAAGAGATTAACTGCAATATTAGAGTCAAACAAGGTTGTCCCTTATCCCCT
>CBVK0100794836.1:0-24212 GCA_900067695.1 Picea abies | reverse complement strand
TCTTTATTATATATTTGTTATTAACTTGATTTCGATTTGAGTTACAAAACACGTGTATTCTCAGATGATCCCAAAGTCCCTGCCCACATCCCACGTGCACATACAAGACAAATTATATATAATGTTAAAAAATCTACTTCTGATTTCTCTCACGTTGCGTCATGTTAAAAATTATTAATATTTATTCATCTTTATTATATATTTTTTATCAACTTGATTTTGATTTGAGGAATAAAAGTCGTGTAGTTTCATATTATCATTCATATTCAATTGGTTTGAGGCATAGTAGTTTTTTTAATAATTCAATATAATTGTATTCGGAGTAAGGAGTAGTGAGGCGTTTTACAGTTTTGTATGATAATAATTAAAATTTACACATTAAGATCACTATATCTTATAAATAAGAATTTAATAAATCTAAATTGATTAATATATTCAATTTATATTATTTTGAAATAATAAAATGTATTATAATTCAGTTGTTAGCTTTTCATTTTTATTATATACCTTCAACTCTTCTTATATCATTAACCTATTTTATAAAAAATATCAAACTCTTAACCTATTTAAATCTTAATAAAAAATCAATGTAAAACTATCCAAAACAATCCAATATATTTAATACTAATCAAAATACAACCTATCCTCTTACAAATTTGAATTCTTAATGATCGATTTCAATTTAATTTTAATACATATTACAAATTTGAATTCTTAATGATCGATTTCAATTTAATTTTAATACATATAAACCATAACGCTTACTATCATATATAACTTTAGATTCTTCCTCCAATGTCATCCATGTTCATGCTTATTTATTTAATAACGTGGTGTCTCGGAAAGTGATCCTCATCCATGTGAGCAACAGAGAACGTATCTATTGAAATATACATTGAACTTGATGCTATGATATATCAACCTCTTGATATATAAGAAAATATCAACTTGGCGTTGCATATATAAAAAAAAAAAAGGCTTGTGTATATATATCAACTTGGCGTTGTATATATATATATTATAAAAGAGGCTTGTGTATATATATTAAAAAAGAGGCTTGTGTATATATCTCAATTTGGCATTTACAGAGATATACATAAACTTCGCTTAATTTATTTTCACATGGAACGTGATGCTAAAGATGTATCAAGCTCTAGATATATAAAAGAATATCAACTTGGCACTGTATATATGTAAATAATATATCAATTTGGCTTTTGCGAAGATATAAAAGCTTCGCTTTTAATTTATTTTCATTGGACAGCTCCATTTTCATTATTTAAGAAGGCAGCTTACAATCCTACGACGTAGGAATGGCTTGTTTCTGCTAAAATGGAGACTGGTGTTAAGGAGATGGCAGATTCAAGTGAAGTCTCGAAAATGGCAACGAACAATGACGATGAATATATGAAACGAGTGGCATCGATCTCCATGGAGTTCTTCACATGTACTCGGGCAATGACGAAGCATGTTACGCCGAGAACTCAGATAGACAGAGGTACGTGTTCAATGTATTGAAGCCGCTCTTTCAGGCGGCCATTACGAAGCTCACAATTCCAGATAACGGCCCTCTGAGGATCGCAGATCTTGGGTGCGCTACCGGTACAAACACAGTATCAGACGTCGATTTCGTAGTGAAAACACTGAGAAATATGTGTCAGCATGGGCCTTCTAATGGCGGGGACTCAGTTCCCCCTGAATTCCAGGCTTATTTTTCTGATTTGCCTTCGAATGATTTTAATGGGCTGTTCAATCTTCTGGACCGGCCTGTTTCCCCGTATTTTGTTGCCGGGGTGCCGGGATCTTTTTACAAGGTTCTTTTTCCGAGATCAGGCATTCATGTCTGCTTCTCTATCATGGCGCTCCACTGGCTATCAGAGGTGAGCAGCACTGCCTGATTATCAATACTAGGCCAAATTAATCTGACCTAATTATCATAGTTTAGAACTTAGAGCCAAATTGTGATACTGATATTATTATTGCAGGTGCCTCAAGCTGTTGTAGAGAAGGCTTCGCCCATGTTTAACAAGGGAAGGATCTGGATCAACAGAGGCAGGCAGGATATCGCAGAAGCATATTCGAAGCAATCTCAGAAGGATCTCGCCACTTTTATCCAGTGCAGAGCGCAGGAGATGGCACCGGGAGGCGTGCTCTTCTTGTGTATGATGGGTAGACCAGATACTTGGCCTCCTTCACAACAAGTATCAGTGGGAGGCGAATTCTGTGGCCAAGACTTCGAAGATGCATGGGACGACCTCGTGAAACAGGCACGGAATACGATAAACTTTGAATTATTATGTAGATAACGGAATATTCGATTTTACAATCTTAATTGTTAATGCTGAATAATGATTTTTTGGATATTTGATCGAAATTCGGTCAGAAATTCTTGGATTCAGTGTTTATTTTTGTAAAATCCAAATATTTCGTTGAAACCTAATTTCTTCTATTTATATGCGTTTGTGCCTCGTTGTTATTGAGATTGTCTGATCTCAGTTTTTAATTGTGATATGTAGGAAGTTATCAGCGCCGATCTGAGAAACTCTTTCAATCTTCCATGGTTTTTCCCAAACGCAGAGGAGGTGAAACAGGCAGTGGCTAACTGTGGCGCTTTTGAAATTGAAAGCTTGCAAGTTTGCCAGGTGCCAACCATGCCTGAGAAGGATTTTGAGGAGTACACTCGGGACCCAAAGATATATGGACGGATGAAGTCAAACGTGGTTAAGAGTTTTGTGGGCTGTTTGGTTGAAGCTCACATTGGCAAAGTAAATACAGACAGGTTTTTTCAGGCATTTTCAGAGAAAGCAGCAGCGCTTCTGCACTGCAATCAACCTTCTAAATTGGTCACATGCACAGTGGCGTCCCTTATAAGAAACGAAGAAGCATTTCACTTCTGATAATGAAATCAAGCATAAGAGAGTTATTATTGGATGCCTGCATATATCGTATGGTATTATTTTTTTTTGTTTGTTAGCGAGATAGTATTCTAGATTAGCTAAATAGTAACCTAGAAAAGAAGAACTTTTATCATGACTGAATTTTTTGGCATTTGGAATCTAAGTAGCCATGCATAATGATGCCCATCAAAACCAACAACTCTATCAATATTAAACAACATAGCAATGTTATATTATGAGTTTATTTACATTTCAAATATATTAAATATTGTAATAAGGTTTCCATTATACAATTACCCCATGCTGTATTGTATTCTGTAACCACACTGTTTTGGTTGTAGGGCAATGAAGGGCATGCTTAGATTGACGTTAGAAGGTAAACCTACGCATTTTCAGATGTCTTCGTGGATTAAATCTTCCTTGCTATATTGTTTTTCTAATGGAGGCCAATGTTTTTTCATATTGCCTTCCCATCTCATACATTTGAGTTAAAATTTATTTACCATAGTTTTAACTCGGAAACAAGATGAATGTTCATTTAATTTAATTCGGAGTTGAAATAATAATGTTGTCAAAAGATTCATTTAATTTAATTCGGAGTTAAAATAATAATGTTGTCAAAAGATGGTTCGTCAATGGATGAGAATGGGAAGTTGTTATTACTTTCACGAAAATTGATCATAATTTATTTTTTTAATGTTAAACGGACTTATATATAAGTTAAATTATAACAATATAATTTCTGTTCTTAAAATTAATTAAAAAGATAGTATAGTTAATTTATTTTTATTAAATATAATTTATTTGTTTATATAAAAAAATAATTTAAAAAACAAGATAATTAATGCATTTTAATTCAAAATATCATCATTCATGAAAAATTAATGTTTTGAATGTATATTATAATTTTTATTTTAATGTCAAACTGGCTTATCTATAACTTAAATTATAAAAACACAATTTATTTGTTCATAAAATTAATTTAAAAGATAATATATTCAATGTGTTTTTATTAAATACAATTTATTTGTTGATACCAAAAATAATTAAAAAAAAAAAAAATTGATAAAAATGGGAAGTTGTTATTACTTTCCCAAAAATTGATCATAATTTTTTTTTTTAATTTTTTAATATCAAACTTACTTATATATAACTTAAATCATAACAACATAATTTATGTTCTTAAAATTAATTTAAAAGATAATATAGTCAATGTATTTTTATTAAATACAATTTATTTGTTCATATAAAAAATAATTAAAAAAACAAGATAATTAATGCATTTTAATTCAAAATATCATCATTCATGAAAATTTAATGTTTATTATTATTATTTTTTTTTATATCTCAAACTTTATCTATAACTTAAATTATAATAACATCATTTTTTTATTCATAAAATTAATTTAAAAAACAATATAATTAATGTGCTTTTATTAAATATAATTATCAAAAATAATTAAAAAATAATAATTAATATATTTTAATTCAAAATATCTGTTTTGGATGTATATTATAAAGCTATGTTAAATTTTTATTTAATTATAATTAATAAAAAAAATAAAACAATTTAAATTAAAAAATTAAAAGATAAAATAAAATAAAAACAATATAACAAATTAATATATAAATATTATAAATCATTGGATAGAAAATTCAAATCAAATAAATACAAAATAATTAAAAGAAAATTTCTAAAATATATATTTCAAAAATAATAAAATAAAATTAAAATGTAATACAAGTAAAATTTTGAAAAAAAATAATAAAATGGACGTCTATGTTTTTTCATATTGCCTTCTCATCTCATACATTTGAGTTAAAATTTATTTACCATAGTTTTAACTCGGGAACAAGATGAATGTTAATTTAATTTAATTCAGAGTTAAACTAATAATGTTGGGAAAGATGGTTCGTCAATTCATGAGAATTTGAAGTTGTTATTACTTTCACGAAAATTGATCATAATTTTATTTTTATTTTTTAATGTCACACGGGTTTATCTATAACTTAAATTATAACAGTACAATTTATTTGTTCATAAAATTAATTTAAAAAATAATATAGTTAATGTATTTTTATTAAATAAATGTATTTATTCATTTTAAAAATAATTAAAAAACAAGATAATTAATACATTTAATTCAAAATATTATAACAACACAATTTATTTGTTCATAAAATTAATTTAAAAAATAATATAATTAATGTATTTTTATTAGATAAATTTATTTATTCATTTCAAAATAAATAAATAAAATATAATTAATACATTTTAATTTAAAATATTACCATTCATGAAAATTTGATGTTTTGAATGTATATTATAAATTTTTTTAATGTCAAACTGGTTTATTTCTAGCTTAAATTATAACAACACAATTTATTTATTTGTTCTTAAAATTAATTTTATAAAGTTCAATTTATTTGTTCATACCAAAAGTAATTAAAAAAAAAAGATAATTAATACATTTGAATTGAAAATATCCCCATTCATTATAAATCTATATTAATTTTTTTTTAATTATAATTAATAAAAACAATTAAAACTACACACATTTAATTATTGTTATGTGAATTATACTTCCATACATGCGGTCGATATCTATATATCTATATATAATTTATATTAATAAATTAAAATTTTTAAAATGAATAATTTTAAAATATTTAATTAAGATAAAATAAAATAAAAACAATATAACAAATTAATATATAAAGATTATAAATTATTGGATAGAAAATTAAAATCAAATAATTAAAAATAATTAAAAAAAAAATTTAAGATAAATATTTCAATTTCTTGATGACCTCGACTCAATTAGGTTCTTTTGACTCCCACTATCAACAATGAAATGTAGTGGCCCCCTCCTCAATGCAGTGGCCCCCTCCTCAAGATCCTTTGACTCTTTTGGTTGGATATTTGTGGTTGTGACGGTACCATTAGGTTCTACATCGATGATCCACTTTCCCTGTTCTGAATAGAAGTCGCAGTCAAGGTATGACTCCTTTTCTTTAAGCTCATCCAACAATTATTGTTTTGAGAAGCATTCATCAGCGTTGTGTTAGGGTCTTTTGTGGAACCACCTTCCAGTGTCCTTCGTTTTCTTGTTACCCTTCTTTCTGTATGGATTCAACTGGTTGTATTGAGGTTGGATTTCCTTTCTCTTTCCCTTGTTCTGTGAGTTAGGACCACCTTTACCACAATTTTTTTGTTGTGGATTTGCAGAATTGAAATCTCGCTTACTCTGATGCTTAATTTTTTTCTTGATTTTGAAAACATATTGATAATCGAACCCCAATGAGGAGATGTCCAAGAAATCCATCTTTGTTTGAATGTACCTATGCATTCCACTTTGGTACTTCCAAACCAATTGTCACTCAAATTCTCTGATACCCATCTTTGAGTGCAATGTATCAAAGATGTTGGTATACTATGGCACCATCTGGTCTCTCCCCTAATGCAGAGTTGTCCATCTTGTGTATTGGTAATCATAGTTTCCAAAAGGGTAGAATTCCTCCTTGAGTGCCTCAACAAAGGTCACCCAAGTGGCTCATTTTATAAATGTCAGAGACTCATCTTCATTGTGTCAGTCCAAGTAACTTTCCCACCAATATTTGACATGGGGAAGGGCTTTAAGGAGTGAAAAGGCGATATTTTTGGTGTAGATTTTTTTTTGAATATAGTGATAACCTCTAACATATTTAACCATTTCTCCAAAGAATGCGCATCTATCTGACCTTCATATAAAAGGATATCAAATTGAACTTGTACCTTGAAGGGTGTTGCACCTCTGAAATTATTGTTTGTTGAAGGTGTCTCACCAACTATTGGCAGTTGTCGAAGGAACTGGGTGATGTTGTCCATCATCTCATCCCTCTTTTGCGTGAGGGCTTCCTCGAGCAACATTTGAATAGAATATCTTCCTCCATCATCTCTATTTTCTTCCTCCATAGGAGGCGGCTTGGGATGGTGGGAGCGATTGTCCCCAAGTGAAACTAGCACGAGATCTAACTCTCTATAGCCTAGCCTTGTCAGAGACACGCACCAAGAAATAACAAGAAGCAAATTGATCTTATACCACCGATATAGATTATATTGAGAACAAAATGGAACACATATAGAAATATGGAGAGTACAACAAAACAATGAAACCCAACTTCTATTAATGAATAAAATAGTAGATTACTATAGAACACAAACTAGCTAGAATGGTGGTATCTTATCTCTGAAGAGAAAGAGATGTCGACTACACTCATTCGAAAAACTATTATTACAAAGAGGTCGAAAAGGGGATTTTATCATGAATCCTAAAAAACAAAGAGGAAAAAACCTTAAACATCAAATCCCTAACCCTGGAAGATGAAATGCCAAAGTATTGTGGGCCTCAAAGTGGTTAGTTGATATGTCAACTTTCCAAAGGCACAACTTTTGTATACAATCTATGTTTGGGGTGCATGCTATCTTGTTGTAAATAACTATCCGAGGATTACAAATTTTGGTTGGGGCCAAAGCATGTTGATGGAAACGCTTGGCCCCTATAATGTCCAAAGAACACTTTGTAGGGCCTTAAAACTTCCCCGTAAGTTTGGGACCTGAAAAACCATAGAAAAACTACCAAGAAGATAGAAAAATGTTGAGTTAGTGGAAGAGGTGGGTGGCCACCGATATCCACCTGGATCGGTTGGGGTATCTAGTTTAAGTCAATTCCAAATCTAGTTTAAGGTATTGTAGGGTTGATTTAAGGGTTTTTCGAACCAATGATCTCATACAAAACAATCCCTAAACCATTCAAATTTGAAATTAATGATGGCTATTGTAAAACATGCATGAAAGATATAAAATTGCAACACTAAAAAAAGTTACAACAACAATAGGTTTTATCCCTTCAATCAAGTTATAAGCCAATGAAAAATAAGGTTAAAACAATGAGTTAAACTAGGGTTTATCAAACTAGATAAAACTGAAATCTAGAAAAGAAGTAACAACCCAAGATATCAAGATTCTTAACCCTAATAGGGTTGTAATAAAGTTAGCAAGAATTTTTTTTCTGTAGTAATATGATTATCAAGACAAGTATATGGACAGATACCAAGACATCTAACTTCATTTATGACTAAAAATGTTTATAAGCTACTCTGGAACCCTAATTTAACCCTAAAACATAAAATAAAAGTTTAATTTTCAGTTTTATGATTGACTATTGGGACAAAATTAGTGCCTACTAGATTTTTTGGGGGGCATATGGGGTCAATTAAGGACTCCCTTGAAGATATGTAAGTGAATCTAGTGTGATATCTAGGGTTATCCATTACAAACCCTACAATATCCTCATAGTACCTTACTAAAACTCCAAGATGGTTCAAGGGAAGGTACTCCACTAGTAACCTTCCAAGATCTTTGAAAAGAGGTATTTGTTCCAGAAGAAATAAAGTGAATGCATAACCATCATTAGAGAAGCACAATTACACTAGCATTCATCCATAAACAAATTCCACAAGATAAAATGAGACCACTTACTCAAGAAATCTTTCAATATTCAAAACATAGCAATGAGTATCAATGGAGTAGTAAAGCCATCCACAAAATCATATACATAAGAAGTTTCTCTAACTAGCCATCCGTAGCTATTTTAGAGAAGAGAGAAGAATAGTATGATAATTCTCCACAAGTAACGATGATTTACAAGTGAAAAGTAATTCTCTTATTTATTTGAAAAAGTGAAAAGTGATTCTCTTATTTATATGAGAGATCAAACACCCTCCCCATCCATCAAAAGACCTAAGAACATAAGATGTTGCCTTTATCTCTTGCAAACTCTAGAGATAAGACAACAAAATATAAAATATCTATTATATAAGAGTTGATAGGTTACGATGACCCCCAACAATGCCTCCAAAATGAAGTAAATGTGGTCATAAGACAAAACATCCCTAATAAATGCATGCTCAATCTCACATGTGTGGTTGCATAAAGTGGATGAATCACTCAAAAATTGAGTGTAGGGGCTCCAAAAGTGAAGTGTTCCCTCCAAGAGATATGATGTTTCATCCCAAAGTGACATCTCATCCCCCAACAAGTAAAACACCTCATCAATAAGTTGCATATCATCATGAAAATGTGCAACATCCTATAATCAAGGTGCCATGTCAGCTCCAATGGGTGCTATGACATCTCAACAAGGGTGTCATGTCCTCACAAGGCTCAATGCCCTCAAAATAATGTTCAATGACATCTCAAATATGGTGGGACAACCTCCATCAAATGTACTAGTAGCCCCTCAATGTCCTCTAAAGGACCAAGGTTCAATGAAGTGGGTAGCCATGTGAAGTATATCATACAAGGAGGGCCTCATGTGATCAAATATATCAATCAAAATCAAATGCAAGTACACAAGTAAAATGTAACATAGAAAGTGAGTCACGTCAATGTAAAATCCATTAGATGGATCACATTAAGTATCCTCTTCCAACTTCACACAAAAATTTTTTAGTGGCAGAATTTCGCCAATTGATTATTTTTTCCCATTTTTTGGAAAAAAATAAAATATTCACCAATTTAGTTAAAAAAATTTCTATATTTTTCATAAATATGATTAAATTGATAATATTCACCAAATATTTACAAGTTTTAATAGTAAATTATATGTATTTTATTGAATATTCAATACATATCTATATGTATAATTTTTAAATCCAAAGTCGCATAGAATACTATACATAGGAATAATATTTGAATACTTAAAAAATGCTATGCTTCACACTAACTCATAAGCTTATACAATGTGTCAAGTTTAAGTATGGAAACATCATCATTAAACCCTATTAGGTGTGCCAATACCTAGGAAAATCAGTATCTCTCAAGAAACCCATCAAGGAGTATGTGTAGTGACATATGGTGTGTTTTAGGATTTGCTTCATGGGTGGTGGTATAGTCATGTAAGGTTATGTATGATAGTCATCCTCATGAGAACCTTTGTATGAGGGAGCACTTAGGAAATGAGTATCCCTTCTCTCAGCAGTGTATCTTTCCAAACCCCTATTTGTCTTTTTCTTTATTCATTCAACCTCTTTTTTGTCTTTTGATTTTCATTTTCTAAGTCCTTTTTGTTAGGTATAAATTCATTGCATAGGACTCGGGGTGATGACCTCTTAGTGAGGTGGAAAAGCTCATGTTTCTTTATTATTTCTTGGTTGTTGACTTTTCTTTTCTTTCTTCTTTGTTTTTTTTTGCATTTTGAGTTTAGCATTTTCTTTTTCTATATATATTGTTTATATCAAGTTTCATCACCCTCAAGCATTCTAGCTCCTTCTTCTCATGATATTATGAAGCATGCACCTTTATGGGTGACATATGACAACCAACCCAAAAGAAGGGATAATGAAAGTAGGAAATATGGAGCATGTTATATATGGATTGGGATAAAGACATGTGACCCCTATCAAGGTCCCCCATTAGTACAACTATGCCTAAGAGTGACAACATTTGACTAGGAGATGACGATGACCACCAAGGTGAAACAAGGAAAATGGTATAAATTCAAAACATCATGATCCATCATATGATTCAACCCATGGTCACTATTTTCATGTCAAATACATTGATCATTAACACTTAATGTGAAGCATTAAAACAATGTACCTCATGCACGTGTCATGCATGATATCATCTCATGTGCACAAGCTCAACATAAAGTGGAAGAAATCTGTGGGCAATGATCCGCGAAGAATCCCAAATTTCATCATTGAAGCTATTGTCTGTGATGTGGATCATGGGAGAAAATATCTCTTCTAGTTATCCCTAGATGTGAGGGGGTAACAGGTGGTGTTGATGTCAAACAAGTCTAATTATGCCTACACCCCTCTCTACGAGTTGGCCACCTCCAAAAAGAGATGTTACCTCCTCCTCCTCCTAATACTATGTTGGAATTCAAAGATGACAAGAGTGACTCTCTTTCTCTTGGTCTCTGTTCTGTACATAATTCTTGAATCAAATCTTGTACAAGTGTAGGAGCTCTCTTTTTCTCAATCTCCATCTCCATAGATAGTTATAAAATCATATGTTGGACAAGTGTATCAATCAACATCGCTTCATGATTAAATTGGACATTCTAAAAAGTTGTGTTCACCTCTTATTTATTACAATTCACAAGCACCTCACCCCTTGTTCACATTTCCAATATTTTCAAGATATTTCAAGTAGAAAAGGCCCAACTAAACCTAGATTTACATGTACCTCAAGATTGTAATGTTTATTACGTTGTAAGTTGTTTCCCTTATGGAAGCATATGTCCTAACGTGATGGATAGAGTGTCAAGAGGCATTTAGATGTGTTCGAAAATGCAATATGAAAGCAATGTCGTCGAAGCTCCACACCATTCAAATCTATGCAAAATCAATTACATTGATAAATTTGAGAAAGGTGCTCACTAGATATTCCAATAGAGTCCCCCCTCGTCATTCATGGTCATCTTTTCTTCTTTGTGTTTCCCGCACTACCTTGAAAATAGGAGGATATTTATGTAGTCCAACCCTCTCATGGATTGCATTTGCACTTTATCAAAGTAGGTAACTTGTTGAAGTAAGAGAAAAGTTGAGATGTGAAACACTTGGCATTCGTTATTCCATTTCATATCAATTTCTACACACAATGATGAAATTAGATTGCTATCAATGACATTCCATCATAGGAAGACAAAAGTGTTGTGAAACAAGATCAAAATTATTAAAAAAAAAAAAAAAAAAAAAAAACCTACATTCACAAAACTATTAGTAGAGATAATTTCCTTTAAGAAAGTTTGAGATTACAACAATATATGATGATGAAATTAGATTGCTATCAATGACATTCCATCATAGGAAGACAAAAGTGTTGTGAAACAAGATCAAAATTATAAAAAAAAAAAAAAAAAAAACCTACATTCACAAAACTATTAGTAGAGATAATTTCCTTTAAGAAAGTTTGAGATTACAACAATATATGATTTGATACAAAGTTTCCATTCTTAATTTACGTTCTTAATTTACCTTGTCTACATATTTGATTTCTCATCTTTAAAATACAACGTTTTCATCTTCCCACCGAAACAAAACAATGGTTATAAAAGCATCAATATTTCACACATTTTACTAGACATGTCACACTCACACACTTTTGAAGAAGGCAGTAACGCTGCCTTTTTCACCAATTTTACAATTTAAACACATTTAACTTCTTTTTATCGCGAAACAGAACATATGAAGAAGGTTTCTCTGCCTTTGTTTTCACGGACTCAAGTCCAAGTTCTGACGCATTTACGATTCTTAAAAATATAAATTTAAAAGATACAAAGAATCTTGAGATGCAAACGCATCCAATAACTAAAGATGACAAGGTAGATTCAATGAAAAGCTGACGTGTCGAACTGAATGTCCAAGCACACCCTCGTAATGCGAAACGAATCTAGGGGATCGCGGCTCGCCCCTTACACTGCTTCTACTGACGCACGGATCTGTTCCTTCCCCACCGGCACTGAATCCAATCCAATTTTTCTTCTTGCATGTGGTCATCAAGAAGTAGCCCAGAACGCCCAGAACCGTGACAGAGGAAGCCAGTATGTAGACGACTAGATTGGCGAGAGTCATTATGTAGATCAGAAACGCCACGGGCACCACACCCCCGCAAATCAGACCCGGGATCCCAAGGGGAACCCTGTATGGCCTATTCAGCAACGGAAACTTCCTTCTCAGCCACAAAAACGACGCGAACTCCAGCAGCATACCGCAGCTGTACAGAAAATTGGCGGCGGATATGATGTTCTCGTAGCTCGCGTAGGAGATTGCCAGCGTCGTGCAGGCGGAAGAAACGATACCCCACGTGGGCGTATTGAAGGTCGGCGACCTCGTGGCCATGATGGAGGGGAGGATGCCCATCTCCGCCATGCCCAGCAACTGGTACGAAACGCTGCTCAGCTGGGCTCCGAAGAGCCCGACGGTGGACAGAACGGCGCCGATCTCGACCCAGTACTTGAGCCACGCACCGCCAATGATCCCTGCGGCTTCCGCTAGGTAGCCGTTGCCCCAGAGTTCCCGGTCCAGCTCCAGCGCACCTATGATCGCAAGTAACGGCAAAACGTAGGCCAAGACGGTCAAGACCCCAGCCCAGAGCAACGCCCGGGGGAAAGTCCGCTGCGGCTTCTCCACCTCCCCAGCCAGAGTGCTCGCACTGTCCAAGAAATTCAAGTTCCAGAACAGTGTATTGAAATATAAGGACCGGTCCATGTCACCTTGGTTGCCCACGAGCCAGCGCGAGGGCTTAATCCGGGGAATCGAAATCAGGGCCATGAGGATGAACGGGATCAACGACACCGTTCCCAGCATGACCGCTGTCCAGCCCACGATCGCGATCCCCGTGAAGTTCAAGAAGCTCAGGAAAATCGTGTAAAGCAGAATCCCCACGTCTCTAACCCAGCCGTAGCCAAAGGCCGGCAGGAGTATAGTGAGGTACTCGAAGCAGAGCACCGGGAAGGCGGCATTGCTGATGACGCCGCTGATCCACCTCCACCAGCCCATGAGGAATCCCCAGAAAGGTCCGAAGGCCGTCTCCGCCCATACCACGTAGCCGCCGTCGCCCGGGTACGCCGTGGCCAGCTCCGCCGTCACTAGGGCCTCCGGGATGCTCCATATCAACGGAAAGATGAGGAACGCCGCTATGGCCCATAGCGGACCGGCCGCTTGCACCGCTGGCTCTTCGCCGAACGGCCCCCCTGAGACTTCGAAGTATATCAGAAATATCAGCGGGATGAGCTTCAGCTTCTTGGCTTCCGATTGTGGAGGCGGTTCGATCCGTTGACCACCGCCTCCAATAATTTCACTTTCTTGATCTCCATCGCCGTTCGGAGACCCGCCCATTACTCCTGCTTTTGGGACAGGAAATCCGGAATCTCAGTTTCAGGTCCAGATCCAGAACGCGATTTTAGGAGAGAGACAAATATAGCAGAGAAACGAAGAATCATAGATTTCTGTATTGGAGCGATTGCCTTATACCTTCCGTCCGTTTTGGGGCTACCCTGAGAAGAACGGATGGACCACATGGAGGCATCTGCACGTCAGCGTGGAACGTTATACACGGACATAATTCGTCTGGAAAACATATCCTCCGTATGTATTTTTCAGTATTTTGACCGACAAGGAACATTGACCTTCAATTATTGGGAGAATGCAATACAAGTGCAAAATAATTGCAAAACCATATTAAAATTAAAAAGTGAAAAAAATATCCTCTGCCATGTGTTTTCAGTGTTTCGATATTATTGTGAGAATGCAACACCATATAAAAATATCCTCAGCAATGTATTTTTCAGTATTTTGACAGGGAAAGAATATTGTCATTCCATTATGGTGAGAATGCAATCCGCAGAATAATTGCAAAACTATATCAAAATAAAATATGAACAGTGAGAGTTAAACCAACAAGATAATTTAAATAGTCATTAATATTTTGTAGAAAAAAAATTTATTTTTCTATTAAAATAATTCAAATAGTGGTTAATATTTCTTAAAATAATTGTGATTTTTTTTTTTATTTAAAACAATAATATATTTTTCAAATTTAAATAATGGTTAATATTTTGTAAAAGTAATTTTTTTTTTTTTTTAAATAAAAATATATTTTTCAAACACAGTAAGTAAATTATAAATATAATATAAATTATAAACATAACATAAATTTGTATTTAAAAGTTATATTAATAAGAATAAAATTACAAAATTGATGTATATGTCAATTTTTATCTTTAAAAAATAACCATCCATCTTATTTTTATTTTTTTTAATCTCATATCAATTTTTTTGAAAAAAAAATCAACAATGAATATCTATAAATCAAAAAGTAAGAAATCAAAAATCAAAAGGGGACCAATTCCTTATCAGGGGTTAGTTTGATGAAGTTGTTTGATTCCTTATGAGGTACAACAAGTACTACTTTCATCCTCATGTCCATGTTTTTAGCTTTATCTTTAGACACATAATTTTGTATAGAAATGTTTTATTTTGATAATTCAAGATTTTATTTTATTTAATTTTTTTTTCTATTTGAAAATCATTTTGTCAAGAAAACCTTTACATTGATCTCAATACAAAAACAAACATGTGTACATAATCTAGATATAAACATCTAAAAAAATTGTAAGTAATTATCCGAAATATTCCCAATACCCTGTCAAAAATGTAAAATACAAACCCAAATTGACATTGGAATAACTGAAATAAAGCTTAAATCAAATTCTTGAAACCAAAAATTTATAAAAGGTCCCTCTCTTCCTCAAAACCAAGGATCCTCTTGATAAAAGGTCCCTCTCTTCCTCAATTTATTGGGACCTTTATGCATCAAATTAAAAGATGCAATCTGTATTATAAATTGACATAAATCCATTTATAAATAAACATATTTTAAAATATAACACTGTTTTATACTTGCCCATATTGAATCGACTTTATATAAAATATAGATAATAAAGGTGACTATATTCTTGTATATACCTATCCATATTCAATTCAATCGATGAGAAAAAAAGATAACACGTGTACAATTATAAAGTATGCTTCCAGTTTTATTTTTCTTATCCAATGGAAATAAAGAAAGGCACGTTTGTGGACAGCCTACACTGCCACCCACGTGAAACGAGAAATGTTTGTTGAAGCTTAAAACAGTAGACAGCGATCAACCTGCTACCCACCTGAGATGAGTGTATAGTTGCAGGTTATTTTATGAAAGTGCAAGTGTCCCTACTACCTACTATAAATTAGGTTTCAATGATGACCTCAAAGTTTCAACGTATCGTTGAAAAGGAAGTATGAAAGTAATCGTGAAGGTCAATAGGAAACTAATGTTAACTGTTAACTGTCGAAGTAAAGTAATTGCAATTGCAGTTAAGTTAATTTAAATTAAGTAATTTCAATTGTAGTTAAAATGAACTGCTGCTAACATTATGCATTTTGTTATTAAGTATTGAATGTTCTGTGAAGTTGGGTGTGCAATGTAGAATTTGAATTGTTTCAAATTTCATTATATATATTTAGTCTAATGCAGTATTCAATACAAGGTATTGAATGTTTTGTGAGGTTGGAGGTGTATTGTAGAATTTAAATTATTTTAAATTTCATTATGTATATTTAGTTTTATATAGCATTTAATGTTGTGTAGTAAAGTAAAGAATTATTATTATCTCCATACTATTTTGAAATCAAATTAATTTTTATATTTACAATCATCTAGATTTTCATAAAAACAATTGAAAAATATAAAATTTTAATTCACCTAAAAAAACATCATCATTAAAATAGAAGTGATTTGAATAACTTATATACAATGTGTTTACCAATTTTAAAAAAAAATGGAAATGGTAATGATAAGTTTCATATACACCATTGTAAAAGTAGCATTGTTAAAAAGTGAAAATAACATGGTCTTTAAGAAACCATTAAACGATAGTTTTCTAATCTCCTTAATTATTATAAGAATATTGTAAAAGTAGCATTGTTAAAAGTGAAAGTAACATGATCTTTAAGAAACCACTTAAGGATAGTTTTCTAATCCTTTTAATTATTATAAAAATATTGTAAAAGTAACATTGTTAAAAGTGAAAGTAACATGATCTTTAAGAAATCATTGCAAGATAATTTTATAATCCTCTTAATTATTATAAGAATTAAAAATAATAACATCCCATTCTTATGCATCTTTATATTCACTCTCACCTTCTCCTCATTTCATTATTTTTATTATCTAAATCTGTTAAATCCTCACATATATGTATTTAATCCTCTTAATTATTATAAGAATAATAACATCCCATTCTTATACATCTTTATATTCACTCTCATCTTCTTTTCATTTCATTATTTTTATTACCTAAATCTGCTAAATGCTAAATTTATTAAATGCTGACATATATGTATTTAATGTTACATTAAATTAATTGTTAAAGAAGTTGATTACATAGCTTGATCTCTATGTTATTTTTAACATGGTTTTAGTAGCCATATTACTTTTAAAAATAACTCCCATAAACAAACACTTATCTACTATGTTTAGATTATATTTTTGAATTCATAAATTAATTTAGCTTTTTCAAAAACTCCAAAATAAACAAACTACTAAAATCTGAAATTCCAATTATCTTTCTAAATTTCTAACTAAATTTTTCACCCTCTAATAAAATTTATTAAAAAGGTAACCTTTAGCCTCCACCATTATGTAACCCATTAATATAACATTAAATCCTCTCTAGCTCGGAGGGAACCCGAATTGAATAGCTCCAGGTGGATTCGTTTCTGCCCTCTCATAAATCCGAGCCGTTGCCTCCTTCCTCGAGTGTGGTGCGCTGCAAAATGAGCTCTCCTCAGTGGGCGAAACGCTGAAGTGCACGCGAAAAGCTGAGCCGCTTTACGATCCTGGCATTTCAATCATCTCACAGTCGAAATATCTCGGCCTAATATGTATGGATCGCTGGTTCCTACGAAGGTCAGCAAAGGAGCTCCAGCTCCCTCCTTAGGATGAGGGAGGTGCTTATCATGGGAAGCAGATTGAAAGGTAATATTGATGGTGATTCCTATGGGCATTCACCATCCACTCTGTATCAACAAGAAATTTATAAATTTACAATAGAGCACCTTATTGAGTTGGATAAGACTTTTTCATTAGATGAATAAATATAAATGTTACAAGAAATTTACTATGGATCATTGAATAATGAATAATAAATGTTAATTTAATGATTTTTTTTATAAATATAATATTGAAAACTTTTGATTAGGCCATTGCCACTATTTTTAACTGATTTTCTTGTACAAATAAATAAGAAAAATATTTAATAAAACTATAAAGACAAATAAGCAACCATGGATCAAATTAAAGCTAATAAAAAAAAATTCATACTTCAAGGCATCAAATGGAATGCATATAATGTTGTATGTGAGACCAAATAATAAAATAATTGTATTTATGGAATTTTTTAAACTTCATAATTTACTTTTAGAGTTCTCTATTATTTTATCTTTTTCTATGAGAGCCTAAATATATATTCTTGATCTCACGTAAAATAGAATCAGGAGTAGATCAAGAAGAAGGTGTAGAGATGAAGCACAAGGAGTAAAGCTAAAGCTTGATGTATTTATTCTAATAAGAAATAAAGAGTGATCATTGCCTAGTGATGATCTTTTAGCTTTAGATATATTCATGTGGACTAGAGATATATATAATTATGCTTCAAATCTATTCATGATAATATCAGATTTATATACTTGTGCATTAGATCTATAAAATTTTATTTTAGATCTATTGTTGACTTTTTAATCTATCATTTAATCCTTTGATTTATGTGTCAACTTACAATAAATTGCAAAAGCACTGTACATTAAATGAAAATAAACACAATTAGTTCATTTACTATTTACACTTAACTTAGTTAAATTGAATTGCATAAAATCAATGAATCCTCGAATTTGAAATGAAATCATTTTTAAGTGATTAAAACTTAAATCTCTCACACACACATATATATTACAAACCCAACACGCTTTAGCAACTCATATCCATGATTATCATCCAAAACTATTTTAAATAAATAAAATGTTAGATTTAAATACCATCTCATCCAGATCATTAATGATCTAACTTGGGATATCTACAATAAGCAAGCAAATCAAAACTATTTAAAATAAAAAAAATGTTAGATTTAAATACTAAATCATTAATATCTAACTTGGATATCCCCAAGAAGCAAGCAAATCAATCATAGGAAAAAAAAAAAAAAAAAAATCAACATCTAGAAGAGAAGAATAGAATACACCATGCACAAATTAAGTTTATGTTAGATTTAAATACTAAATCATTAATATCTAACTTGGATATCCCCAAGAAGCAAGCAAATCAATCATAGGAAAAAAAAAAAAAAAAAAAAAAACATCTAGAAGAGAAGAATAGAATACACCATGCACAAATTAAGTTTATTGGGCCTTAAAAAAAATCACAAAACTCTATCAGAGAGAAATTAAGAACAAACATAACATATAGTAGATGAAATTGAGAAACAAAAAATTTGAGAATCTATAAGGGCTAATGTATTAATAGTAAAAAACCTAAAGACAAGGCAAAAAAACTTAGGAACAGTAGATAAAGTAGACATTAATAACTATGTTTTATCATGTAAGAAAGTTAATAGTTGAAATCTTAACCTTTCATTTATTGTAAGGACAAAGAATATTTAGAACACTAAGTTGTAGGGAAACTTGGTAGGGTATTCCATAGGAGTAGGCTAACTTGGGAGCAAATAGACCCGCTTTTCACCCAAAAAAATGAGTCTGAATCGACCATATTTTCAGACCATATTTTCAGGGTAGCCTGAGTTTCCCATGGATTAAAGTTCCATGCATTTCAAAACATTACCCCAAAAGTTTTGCCCCATTTTAAACCAACCCAAATGCTCAGAAAATTGACCAGAATTTTAGATTGATCTAAAATTTAAAACCACACAGCCAACCAAAAGACCTGCAAAATTACTCCCGAGTTAACCCACTCCTATTCCAAACTCCAAAGTCAAATACCAAAACAAGAAAAACTTAATACCGTATTCCAAGCTCAAAACCCAAAGGAAAATGTGCATCATGTCAAATCGTTAAGGAAAACGCATTCATTACACAACACCAATAACAACGCCTTCATTTCACAACACCAATAACAAGCTGCACATGGCACGCACACCTGACAAGTGTGTTTATCCATTGTTAAACAGAGAAACATTTCAAAGTAACAAGCTTCACATGGCATGTACACCTGACAAGTGTTTTTATCCATTGTTAAACAGAGAAACATTACAGAGACACATTCTTTTATAAACATCGTTAAACAGCGAAGCATTACAAAGATACATTCAGAGATAATTCTTACATCGTTAAACAGCGAAGCATTACAAAGATACATTCAGAGATAATTCTTGTATAAACATCGTTAAACAGCGAAGCATTACATTACAAGGATACATTCAGAGATAATTCTTTTATAAACAGAAAAGCATTGCATGTATGTTCGCTAGAACCTCTATAATGAGAATTATCGAAAAAGAGAATATTTATGAGAATGATATGCTTTAATATTTATGAGAATGATATTTTAGGGTTTAGTTTTGGTTGGCAATGCAATGCAATGCAATGCAGTGTATATCTGAGTGTATAGGGAACCATCCATTAAGTTAATAAGTTAAGTATAACTTAATTTTAATGTATAATTTTGTTGGTTAAAATTTTAAGAGATGGTATAAAGATGTTAAGTGTTAGTTAAGTTATTAGGGAATTAGGGAATTGTGGAAAAGACTATTTTGTAGAATAAGAATATTATTAAATTAAAATTTAAGGAGAAAATGTGATGTGATAAAGAGTTAGATGAAAAAAGAAAATTAACTTATTATAAGGAGGTAATCAACCCTAATCTAGAAGATCAAAATTATTTCTCTATTTTGACAAGTGTAAAGAAAAAAAATGAGCATGACTAAGATAAGATAAGAACAAATTCTCATGAGCTCCATAGTGAAACTCAGGGTTGATTAATTCCTAAAACTTAGTGAGATGAAAGTTTGTGACACTAAGAGAGTTGAAGATGAAAAGCACTTTCTCTTAGATGGTCCAATCTATACCCACATCAGATCTCAATTTCAAAATATTTATCACACTACCAACCTTCCTAACCCCTTTTAAGTCAACAAAACTATGTTGATCTTGGAAAGTTTTTCTTATCCTCTTAAGGTCTCATTGAAAGTTAATCATCATCATCGTTTATATATTTCATAATTATATAATTCAAGATTAGATTATTTCAATTTTAAACAAATTTCAATTCTAAAATATAATTAAAAAATATTTCATAAAATAGTGTACATATCCACATAAAATTAGAAAACCTATTTTTAAGTATTACTTATATTTGAAAGGTTAAGGTAGTGTTATTAACACCACTTACATTTTCTGGTGGTAATATTAATTAATTTTATTGAAAATGGAGTGCCTTATCATAAATGTCTTCTGTATTATATTGGAAGTACAATAAAATAATATTAAATTATACTTTTTCATAATAGACAAATTCGATTTTAGTGAAAGTTAATCATCGTCATCATATAAATATGATTTAATTATAAAAATCAAACTCATAAATAATTATTTTATAAATAACAAATCCAATTATTTATTTTTAATATTATTTAAACAAATAAATATTTATTATCCATTACATCATAAATACAACAAATTCACAAACATTTTGTATATAACTCATTTTTTTTATTTAAATAAATAAATATTCAAAATTTATTTATGAAGATTTGTGACACATATTGGAACACTTAAAAATTTTAGTTACGTGGGACTCCCTAGGGAAAAAAAAAATGTTTATTCCCAAATATTTTGGAATAGAAGCATTATTAATCTATGGAAAAGTACACGATGGGTTTATTTATATTATATAGTGATAATGTTGTCTTCCTTTGATTATGAGTTTCATTTATCATCTGGTTGTAAGAGAAAATGAAGAAGTTGTGCCCATAGAGCTTCAAAAATCCTCTATGTTGCATATATTTATATTCATAAGTTGTTATTATATGGTGATTATATTTATATTCATAAGTTGTTATTATATGGTGATTATATTTATATTCATAAGTTGTTATTATATGGTGATTATTTTCTTGAAACTCATATTTGTAGTGATATCATGTCATAAAAGGTTTGGTTAAATATTTTATCAAAATCGTATAACATATATATATTACAAGGACATATCGCGCCTATATAAGAAAAGGTGGTATGTTGCAATAAAAAGTTTTGAAGTTGCAATAAAAAGGTTTGAAGTTCACCATATGTATTATATATGGTATAATATATGAACTTAACATTGATATTATATAGTGTTGGCTATCGTTTGAAAGTTTTTCATTTGACACTCAGATCAAAATATATGTATCCATTACATCATTGATTTGTTTTAAATGTGGGTTTAATGGAAGTTGAAGTGACAACGTTGATGTGAAGCTTTGGGTTGTTATTTAAGTTGACAATTAATGTGGCTATCGACGTGGTTTTATGTGGCATGTGATTTCTTTCATACTTGGTAAAATTTATGGTTTGTGATTTGATGATGGTTGAAAGTGAAATCTGATGTGGATTAAAGATTATTACGGGTGTTGATTTTGAACAACGTGACGATGCCATGCATTCAATGTGCTAGGGTAATGGAATTTACACTCTACTTTGAGGTATACTACCTTCTTTTTGTCATTTCATTCATAGTACCAGTGTATTAAAAGAGCTCCACTTTAGCGTTCTAGTAACAATAATACTAATTTAGCAAAGAAATTGGAAGCATTGGAAAAGGTATGATACTTTAGCTTGTTATCCATCAAATGCATGCTCTTTTGCAGCAGTAATAATTTTTGAAATGGCTCTGTTTGACCTGTTATCTTAGTGTGATTTCTCTTATTCCTCCTTTCAAATTGAATTTGGGATATTTTTGAAGAAAACAATCCTTATTTCATTGCTCTGTGTTACTCTAACAAAGTTCTTGCACAAGCCCTTGTTTTGAAACCCAATACTTCCAATTCAAATTGTATGAGCTATGTGTATTAAAATCCAGTTTTGTTTTCATACAGTATTGTCACCATCTTAAAATAAATCCACATACTTCATTCTAGCCACCATTCCATTCGTCAATGTTTGTGGTCTCCAACAAAAAAAAATTGAAGGATGTTTTATTTGCATGCTTATTTTCATTCCTTTGTGATGGGTTTCAAACCCATAATCTGCAAATACTAGTTTTACAGTTCTACACTCACTGCTCAATTCTACGTGCTAAAACAGTGGCATTGCAAGGAATTTTTTTTGGGTGTTATCCTACTATATATTTTTTCTGATAATAAACCTCATCGTAGGCTCCAACCCTGATTTTGAAGAATTAACGGGTTATGTCATCGTATTGTCGAACTCTAAATCTTGAAATTCATGTGCATGACATGGAAAATGTTTTGTATCAAGTCTAAGTTTCATGGGGTTTTTTCATACTTGCCTGGCCCGATACCTCTACAGTATTTACAGAGAAAAGTTTGAATGTAAAGTCAATGTTGATACTTCTTGCATGACTTGGAGACCCGAAAATATGATTTGATGATTATTGATAAACGCGTGAACATACCAGCAGGGTTATATTGAGGATATTGTTACCCAGTTTTGAATCCTCGTTGATTTTGCAATATATAAATATATGATGGGTTTTTATGGTTGTTTGTTGAAAAGATTTGACGAGCCAAGCATGAAATATTTGCACAGAGATTATAAAGTCCATGCACCGGATTTGATTAAGAGATATGGTTGAAATGAATATAGTGTTCGAGTTGTGTGTTATTATTTTATAGGAATTGTTTACATTATAAGAACCTAATATGGAATGGCCTGGTTGATTATACTACATTGGTTTTGGGTTTCCAAATATTAGAATCAATTGTTCATGAAGAAATTCTTGTGTTGAATATTATGTTACTTGTTCGATGCAGAATTTGTTTGGAATAAGTAATTGAAGTTTTAAACACGGTCTAGTTATCGGTTTCTGGGTATGTTGATTTTAAATATGGATTGGAATAAGAATATGGCCAAGTCATGAAGGAATAAAATAAATTTTCTATCTTATACACAATACCAAATCCCTCATTATTTCATTTTCCATACATTATTCCTGAATTCTTAAGAACATGTATCATTTTCCATATTGTTTTAAAACTATAGAAGCTCAAGTACTCTCCATGTGGGTGAAGCATAGGGCTTGATTCCTTTATTCGTGCGAGAATAAGTACCTAAGTTCTTGGTGTGTTGGATTTGAATCTAGGTGGTAGGCAGGAAAGGGAAAACGATGGCTCTATTTTTTTGCAGGTTTAATGGAGGCCGGTTGATTTCTAGGTCCAACCTCCATTAAGTTATATAGGGGATAGTATTCATAATGGAGGTATAGTGGTGTTTTTGGCGGTTTGTGGAATGCAGGTTTAAATGGAGAGTTAGTGGAGGTTTAATGACATTTTTCTCGGTGGTAAAAATGCCGCTCGTTTCTCTATATTTGGTGGACTGTAGACCACAGAACTATGGCTATCACACCATCGATTTCTTTCCTTCCTTATAGCAGTTCATCTTAGTCACGGGTTTACTGCTGGTCCTAGAGTCATCTCGGGAGCCTCTTGTTATTTTATCTGTAACTTACAACTTTATATCTGGAAGGATGGCCAGGATTTGACTGGGGTCTATTTA